>LIEC01011884.1:0-11741 GCA_001925005.1 Drosera capensis
TCCAGGAGAAATCTAGTCAACCACAATAGCTCCTTGCCAGCCTCAGTAGCTGCAATGTATTCTGCTTCTGTAGTTGACAAAGCAACACACTTCTGCAGCTTGGATTGCCACGACACGGCTCCCCCTGCAAAAGTGAAAACATAACCTGAACTGGATTTTCGGTGATCCAGATCTCCAGCCATATCTGCATCCGTGTAGCCTTCTAGCACAGGCTCACCCTTTCCAAAACTCAAGCACAACTTGGAAGTGCCTTTCAAGTATC
The DNA here is from genome assembly GCA_001925005.1 of Drosera capensis. NCBI lineage: Eukaryota > Viridiplantae > Streptophyta > Magnoliopsida > Caryophyllales > Droseraceae > Drosera > Drosera capensis. The sequence continues at coordinate 263 of LIEC01011884.1, forward strand.
TAAGGATCCACTTCACAGCCTCCCAATATTGCTTTCCGGGATTAGAAAGAAATCTACTCACCACACCAACTGCATGAGCTATATCCGGCCTTGTGCAAACCATCGCATACATCAAACTTCCTACAGCTGAGGAGTATGGTACGCTTGACATCTCATCCTTTTCTTTCTCTGTAGATGGACACAGTTTCTTGCTCAATTTCAAATGGCTAGGAAGCGGACAACTTACTTCCTTTGCCCCGTTCATGTTGAATCTCTTAAGCACTCTTTCAACATACTTTTCCTGTGACAACCAAAGTCTCTTGGCCTTCCTGTCATGAGTAATCTGCATGCCCAATATCTGACGTGCTTGGCCCATGTCCTTCATATCAAATGCCTTGGACAACTCCTTCTTCAGCATGGCAATCATTTGAGCATCCTGTCCTGTAACCAACATATCATCTACATAAAGCAGAAGGATTAGAAATTTTCCATTACTAAACCTTTTGAAGTAAACACACGGGTCAGCCTTGAATCTCTGGTACCCATGACTCGTCATAAACGAGTCGAACTTCTTGTACCATTGTCTTGGAGCCTGTTTCAGTCCATACAAACTCTTCTTCAATTTGCAAACCTTGTGCTTTTTTCCTTTTACTTCAAAGCCTTCTGGTTGCACCATACAGATCTCTTCTCCAAATCACCATCAAGAAATGCAGTTTTCACGTCAAGTTGTTCAAGTTCAAGGTCTAAGCCAGCCACTAGACCCAACACAGCTCGGATGGAAGTCATCTTCACTACTGGTGAGAATATTTCCTCAAAGTCAATGACTTGCTTCTGTCCAAAACCCTTCACAACCAGTCGGGCTTTGTTCTTAATGACTTCTCCATTTCCATCTCTTTTCAGCTTGAACACCCAGTTGTTCTTCAATGCCTTTCGGCCCTGAGGAAGCTCTACTAGCTCGTATGTACCATTCTCTTGCAATGACTTTATCTCGTCTTGCATTGCCATCTTCCACTTTGCCTTCTCGGTATGAGCTTGTGCCTCCTGAAAAGTTTCAGGCTCTCCTTCTTCTGTTAGTAAGATGTACTCTGAAGAAGGATATCTCTTAGAAGGTTGGTGTTGTCTATCAGACCTTCTTACCTGGGGCGCTTCAGGCTCCTCGTGATGATGTTGCTCCCCCTGCTCAGGAGCATTAGAAATGACCTCATCATCATTACCATCATACACTTCAGAGGTTTCCTCAGTGGCTTCTTCATCATGTTACTCTTCATCTACTGCTGTTGGTTGCACATGTGAAGGAACTGATGTGAATTCTCTGGACTCGCTAACTGTCTTTGACACCTTTTCATTTTCCAGATCTGTATATGTTTGGCCTTTATAAAACACAACATCTCGGCATCTGACGATTCTCTTCTTTACCGGATCCCACAATCTGTATCCAAATTCCTCATCTCCATATCCAAGAAAAATGCACGGGGTCGCCTTGTCATCCAATTTGGTTCTGTGCTCCTTTGAGATATGCACATATGCTTTGCATCCAAATACTCTCAGATGAGAGTATGACACATTCTTCTTTGACCATACTCTTACTGGTATCTCAAACTTCAAAGGAACGGATGGTGACCTGTTTATGAGATAGCAAGCTGTTCGAACTGCTTCTCCCCAAAACTGCTTTGGTAACTTTGCCATCTTCAGCATACATCTGACCCTCTCAACAATGGTGCGATTCATTCGCTGAGCGACTCCATTGTGTTGTGGGGTACCAGGTACTGTCTTCTCATTTCGGATTCCATATTGAGCACAATATGCTCTGAACTCTCTGGAGGTATACTCTCCACCATTGTCAGAAAATAAACCCATACCTTCCTTGATGCATCATCAATAAAAGTCAGAAAATATCGGTTGCCACCCAATGACTCCACCTCAAAAGGACCACACACATCAGAATAAACTAAATCCAGCACATTCAGTTTTCTTTTTGATGTTTGAGTAAAAGAGACTCGATGTTGCTTACCAAACAAACAATAATCGCAGGGATTCAGCATCTCGTCTTTGGTCATGGGAATTAGAGACTTCCTCGCCAGAATTTGCAGTCCTTTCTCACTCATGTGGCCAAGGCGTTGATGCCATAAATTTGGAGAGGTTTCGGTTTGAACTGCATTCAGTCCATTCTTGAGCACCTTCATGTAGGTTCTGTATAGGGAGTACCACGACTTCCCTTTTGCTACAACCATCGATCCCTTGCTGAGCTTCCATATTCCACCTCCCAGATAATGTTTGAACCCATCTTTGTCCAATGCATCACCCGAGATCAGATTTAGGCGCAAATCAGGAATATGCCGCACATCTTTCAGTGTTAATCGGCATCCCACATCTGTCTGCAACCATATATCACCAATACCCACAATAGTCGAATGACTAGTGTTACCCATCTTCACTGTACCAAAGTCTCCAGCTTTGTAGGCCGTGAAGAACTCTCGTCTCGGTGTAGCATGATAGCAAGCACCCGTATCAATTATCCACTCAACTCCTTGGTGACCTTCAACATGCACACTGATTCTCTTCACAAGAGAGAATCACTACCTCATTTGCAGATAGCACTACCTTCAACAAAGCTTGTAACTCATCTTCTAAGGTCATCTTCATTGCTGAAAACTGATTGATTAAGCTCTGGAACTCATTTAGATGCTCTGCAACATTGGTGCCTTCTCTGAATTTCAGATTTACCAGCTTTCGGATCAGAAACGCCTTGTTCGCTGCAGCTTTCTGCTCGTACAGTGACTCCAATTTCTTCCACAACTTGTGCGCGCTGGTCTCGCTCGCCACATGATGATACACACTGTCATCGAGCCACTGTCTAATTGTGCCAACCGCTTTCCGGTTGCATTTTGTCCAATCACTCTCGGACATCCCCTCTGGTTTTGCACTGTCGCCTTCAACCGGCTCATACAAGTCTTTGCAGTAAAGCAGGTCCTCCATTCTGGATTTCCAAATCTGCCAGTTGTTGTTTGTCAACTTGATCATGGTGCCACTACCGTCCATCTCAATCTACAAAAACACTCTCAAAGCAACCTGAAGCTCTAATACCACTTGTTGGGTTTTTCGGTAACTAGTTGCGGAATACTGAGAACCTAACAAGAGACGGTGCTATTGTGTTGGAAGTTAGAGAAGCAATCACAATGACACAGACACAAGATTTAACGTGGAAAACCCTCCCAAGTTGGAGAGTAAAACCACTGGGCGCACACCGGCAAACTGCACTATATCAGCAAACAAGTACAATTGTTCTTCTCAAGTTTTTAGACCTAAAACTTGAGGCATACACTAGAAGCAGAAATGGAATGCAGTAGGGATAACAATAATGGAAACTACCCGCTCCAAAATCCCAATTTCATCCAAACCTGCTTCTCTGGAATTGCAAGCTGTGCCACTGCTTTCGTACTGTAAACTGAAATCTGCTTTTGCATTGTAGCTGAAAACCTGCTTTTGCACTGTAGCTGAAAACCTCGTCACTGGAAGATGCTGCTCCGCCAAGATGCTGCTCTGCACTGAAAACAAGGTGCTGCTCTGCCACTGAAAGCAAGGTGTCGTTGCTCTGTCACTGAAAGATGAAGCTGCCGCTGCTCTGCCACTGAAAGCAAGCTGCCGTTTCTCTGTCACTGAAAGATGAAGCTGCCGCTGCTCTACCACTGAAGGATGAAGCTTCGCCACTGGAAGATGAAGCTGCCGCTGCTCTGCCACTGAAAGATGAAGTTTCGCCACTGGAAGATGAAGCTCTGTCAAGCTGCTGCACTCTCCTCCTTTCTTTTTTTTGTGTGTGTATTTGATGCGCCCTCCTATAATGGAACAAAAATTAGGCATGGCTCTCTCCCTGAAAAAGAAGAGCTACAGCATAAAATATCTAGGTTTTTATGAAAGACCAACAAGTGTTGGTCAATGCTTTTTTTTTTTCATTCTTGGGCTGGATCTTTTCCAGGCCCAACACTCATAACCTTCTTTTTATCCCCCAACGTTCTTCTTCCGGCGATCGCCGTTGATGGATGGGTAACTTTCTTGTCATTCTTCTGTTACTTTTTGATCATCGAATTTGTGGATTTGAGTTCTCTGCATAACACTGGTAGAAGTGATATGATTAGGACATCGGTTGAAGGCTTCTGAAATGTGGGCTCAAGTCTCAAATTTAATACTTAAATGTTTAAATCGTTACGCTGGTAGAAAATGCGTAGTATTTTCTAGGATGTCACTGGTTAATTTGGATCATTATGGTTTGCCTATGAGAATGAAAAGGTTTTTGGGCAAACAGGGACGAGCTAGGATCTTTTGGATACTCACACTCGGGAGTTGGAAGTCAAAGTTAGCAAGAAGAGGTCAGTATGCTACGAGGAGGTGATGAATTTGAAATCTGTGGGGTGTCTCTGCTTCTTTGTGAGATAAGCTTGTCACTTGACCGCTTTGCAATATCCAGTACATGACATAGAGCCTAACCTTTAAATTTGTAGAGTTGATAACAACTCTTGGAAAACTAGGAGTTAGGGCCTAAGTACTTACATAGGGATATGACGTCCATGGTGTCGGACTTGTCTCAACTGTACGTGATAACGTACTAAAAAGAAGACAAAAGAGATATTTTTATCGAATAGTCAATGAATGCATGCCTTACCGTCTCTTTGAGATCTACAAAGATAAACAAGTTCACGATATAGAGATTGTATGAAACACCAATTTGGTTTTGTTAAATCAAGATGAGCCGGGATAGAATGTGGTGTCCGTGCTTGACTTGAAGTAAAAGTTATCTATGTATATTATTTTGACCCAGCATGAGGTCCCAGCACCTGCTCATGCCTCTACCTCAGAAGAAGATGAAGGCTTAACTGATATGCTTGGTTAGGTTATCAATTCTATCGGGGCAACACCCCAATTTTTCATAATATATTAACACATAATAATACAAATGATATTACTGTCGTTGATTCTCAACATCATATCTAGACAAAAATTACTTAACTGATTTAGGTATATAAATAAATAAAATCCACTTAAATATAACCAATAATATTATCAAATAGGAAATTTTATTCCTCCTTGTGCCATAATTTTTCATACCGTCGTGGAGTCTAGTTTGTATAGGCATGCTCTCGGCTCCTAGCCTCCTAGGTGCGCTATGAATGACAATAAGGAGTAGGGTATCCTAGATTGTTAGAAATGAAGACGAGGGAAAAGATAATAAATGGTGGTTGCAATATTGGGCAAGCCGACTATTCATAACAAACAAGAGCTTTATATGATCGGTGCCGTAGACCTTTAACTGTAACTTTGGTGCCTCGGCGTAGAACTGAAGGTTGTGTAGCGAAACTGCTGCGACCTCCTTTGGAACAGGTGTTAGATAGGAGCCGTTGCCCACCATAACTGATGCCTTGTGGAGGAACTCATGTTCATATTCAGACTTGGGATATTTTCCTCCAAACCGAAAAGTTGTGTTTTCTTCATAATGAGAGGTCAGTAGATTAGAGCTTGTCAAAGAAGATTTTATACTAGCTTCCGATTTGATGGATTGGCCCTGATTATTCCTCTCGTTGTTTTGGAGATTATTTTCTGTGCACAGCAATGGTAGCTATTCTTTCATCTGCTGTGTAATCTGTCCTATCTTCTTTTTATTCATATGAAGGAGCCGAAGAGGTTGCCTCATTAATATTCGATGTAGAATGCATGATGCGTGAAGTCGTGAACTATCGACAAAATACTTCTTCAACTTGTCCACATTAGTTAATACTGCACATACCACCTTAAGCCATCAATATAATTACATAAAGTCCTCAAAATGCAACTGAGATGCTGCTGTCACGCATGAGTTCAACCATGTCTTGATCCGCACCACATTGTCAATGTCCTTAAGGCGCAGGTTTTCACATACACTGATAGAATTCAACGACATCGTCTATCGTAAAAGATTCCACATTATGATTTTGCAGATTTCATACTCCTTGATTGCTGACAGTGATTAAACAATATGCTATTTGGACCAATCTTCGTTCCACTGATAACCAATGAAAATGGTATATATTCTTTTACCAAAATTCTTAAATTTTGATGATACAAATGTCAAATTTCAGGAAACCATATATATGTCGACCGGTAAAACATGGTCATGATTTACATATTTAATAATAAAGTGCATCATTGGAAATTATCCAACACAAGGGGAATTACATGAAAATTTGCAGGCAAGTTAACAGAAAAAATAGATTATGTTAACTCAAAATGTATAGGCAATAATGTGATTAAAAACGCAAATTACATAGCTAATTAAACAAGGTTGTCCATTTAGTTCAATCCAAGACTCGATTACCGATGCATGGAAGCATCTGCAAATGCAGATAAATCTCGACAATCTTAAACAAGACGAACTAGACATTCGCTAGCCCAAAGAAAAGGGTTCGAATCTTCTGGCTCAATGCCTTCTTCAAGGCTCCTAATGCTAGTGGGTTGTCTCGTAGACAGATCGTACCAAAAAAATTTCACCAGGCGCGTATGCTCATGTGTCGTGACGAGGAGTAGTTTGCTTTCTCTCTGGATATAGACGATCGGATAAACGAATTGATCGAATCTGCAAAGCATCACTCCTTCTGTGACTCGTACCAAGCGAATCCAAGAATCCTGGAGACTGCCACCATCCACAGTTGGCTTCACCCATATCTCAAACCAGTAATCAGATCCATCTAGGGACCTCAAGCTGAAGCAACCTTCACCTAATATATCAAAACTTACCCCATAAAAATATTTATAACCATTACTCTCCAATGGGATCACACTATATTCTAAACTCTGAAGGTTGAGTTTAACAAGCGATATATGATATTTCATCTCCATGAGTTCGTCATAGAATTCGGTTGTCACGTACCAAAACATAGCGTCGTTCATATAACCACCTCGAGGATTAATATACGTCAACCTATTGTTAAGAAGTAAGGGACAATTACTTTTGTGCTCCTTCCACGAATTGCTTTTGAGACTGTAAAGATAGGTAACCTGATGGATCCAAAAAATACTCACAACAACATAGTCATCATTAATGTTGTCGTACCCGAATCCCATTGCTACGGGAGCACGGATCCCAAACACCATGCCTGAGTAAGAAGTATCGCAAGGTTGCAATATTGCACCTTGCGGAGCAGTGATAAGTTTGTGACTTCTGGTCGAGGGGTTGAAGAGGAAAATCCTACCGTTACCATCATTTATGTCATTGTTGAGCACATAGCAAACTAATCCATTGCAAGCCCCGACTATGTCTATGTAAATCTCCCTCGAACCAGCCGACTTCCTCTCCACACACCCGCTCAAAAAAGTCCCCCACGGCGACGTCTTCGAAGCCGCCCGCGCTGGCGACGTGGAGCGGCTCAGCTGCCTCCTCGAGTCCGGCGTCAACGTCAACGCTCGGGACCGTTGGGATTCCGTGGCGCTGTACTACGCCTGCCTCGCTGGACACCTCGATGCTGCGAGGATGTTGCTGGAATACGGCGCGATTTGCGAGGAGCATACGTTCGAGGGGGATCGGTGTCACTACGCGGCGCTGAATTTGAAGGTGCGGAAGCTGTTGAAGGCGTTCGAGGCGAGGCCGCCTCCGCTCGGGGCGTTGCAGGGGGATTTGAGGGAGGTGTTTTTGGGGTGCGAGGGGAATCGAGGGGGCGATTGGGTGGGGGATAGCGGGTTAGGGTTTTTGGGTGAGTGTGTTTGATTTGTTGATGGGATTTGATTGGAGTGAGTTGAATTGTGTTGTGTCTTTGTGTGATTGTGTGAACCTGTTTTGCTAGGGTTTTTATTGGGAGGATCAGCTTACTTGAATCAATGTGGGTGATGAATATATGTTGATGTGTAAGATGAGTGAGTGGGCATGGTATTTCAGTAGATTTAGCGCTAGGGTCGATGCCCGTTATCTATAAACATCAACAACCTTTATCTTGAAAGGAGTGTTTCGATCATCAGCCTTATAAGGTAGGATTTGACTGAGAAGGTATACGAACCTAGCATAGAGAGGTTGTTTGCATTAAAGATGCGACGTTTATTTTGAAAGGAGTATTCCGATAATCAATAGGCCAACAACCTGTATCGGTTTAGCAAGAGCTTCTAGGTATCCTCAGGATGACAGGATCTGTCATAGGATCATTACGATGGTTATATGTGGGGACTTTGGTAATGCTTTAAGGTTCCTGAAACATTCTTAACGTTTGCCTGCAGATTGGTCATTCTTCTGTCAATTGAATTCGTTGTTTCTTTGGCTTCAATTTAGTTAGTGTCACGGTTAATACTTTCAATATTGAGTTCTGCAGGCACTCGAACATTAGCATATAGATTGATATCCCATCTTAAGTTTGGTTTATGTACTTGAGCTATGCCTCTATTTTACCCGACTAATCTTTGTTTGTGTTTTGTTCATTTGAGCAATTTTTGTGACTAGTTATTTAATGTCGTTGACTCGTAGGCCAAGTAGGTTCAAGTCCGAATCATTTTCCTTCGGATATTATCTTCTACGTCCAAGGTAGGCCTATCGAGTTATTTTAAGCGCCAGATCAGCCTTCTTTAAGATGAAATTTGAAACTGAGTGGAAGGATCGCGCAGAAGTAAGATTCTCCAAGGGGAAGTTGTCTTACCCTGCGCATTACAGCCTCATCCACTTCTTTTATTCTGACAGGCTAGAGATTGCTGTAGACGACATGGAAGATCTTGTCAGAATTTGCAAAGTTTGCAATTGTGAATCTCTTCAAAAGGTCCTTGAGAAAGAACTCAATCACCAAAGATTTTCTGATTACAAATCCCTGAGAGAAATAGAGAGCTCTCAGAGGCGCTTTATCTTGCAGAGCTCATCCCTACCTGAGCTAGATCGTCTTCCTGCCGCATTGCATGTATTTTTCAGATTTGTGTACAAAATTCCTGTGTGGAGCAGGATATGGATAATAGACATGTGGAAGATCTTGCTGACATTTGCGTTAAAGTTGGTGGAACTATTTTCCGTTGCCATCAAGTTGTGTTGGCCTCAAGATCAGACTATTTTAAGACGAGCATTTTTTGTATGAAAGATTTTCTCAATGGCACTGATGATTCCTCATGTCTTCCATGTATTGAAGAAAACGATTTGAGCAAGGAGGCTTTTGAAAAGATGATCGAATATATGCAAGTGCATTCTCCTAGAGTTCTCTTGTGGGTGGTATGGATCTGGTTTGAACGGCTTTCATTCCATTTTCCTCCCAGACATGCTCGCACTCTTTGTGTCGTTTGGTGCTACTAACGTGAGCCTTGTGACAGTGCCTGTGTCACAAGGCACTGATGTTTCTCATGCCTTCATATAGCTTATTGCCCCTTTTATTAATGGAATTCTGCTACTTTCTTGTCTTTTATCACCTTCCGTTCTTCAGCTTTGAACTTTAATCTCCCATTTGCCTCCATGTCCTTCTGAATCTACTTGTCTTTTGGAATACGAGAGAAGCCATAAGTTTAGTGCTTCATACCACGCAAGCAAAGTGCAAAAGTGTGGAAACCTTGGTTATCTTTTGTTGACTGTCATGACAGTGCATACCTTGGCGTGCATAACAAAGTCTACTTAATCCTTATGAATGCAAAAGATGCAGTGTTATTTGGCTTTTACACATTTAGCACTTTGCACTTTATTTTTACGAGATATTGAAGTGAAAAAGCTACATCATGTTAAATCGAACAGTATTTGAATTTGAGTATTTGAATACAGTAGACTGAGAGGTTTGGGAAGTCGATTGGTGAAACCATTGAACTATTGCTTTCAGTCTGTCAGGCCAGATATGAATATCCTAGCTAGATTTATTCTAGGGTTGACTGCTGAATTTAGCGATGCCTAAAGTTACCACATTTTTGTTTGCATTTCAAAGGGTCTCTCTTGCTAGACAAATGCTCCCACAGTGTCGCTTGCTTTTGCTCGAATATTTTTCTTTTGATTTCGGAAATTCTTGCAGTTAGCATGTTGTAGGCAAGCATACCAGATATAAATGCCCTACATTTTTTCCTAATATTGTGCTAGGTTGTGCCTGAAAAGTGTGGCTTCTTTGTTCTACATAGGTCCTTTTTTGTTGCTTCAACATGACATAAGTCACATAACTCAGTTTTCAATGCTCATGTATTTTCTGTTTCTTTGTGGTGAAGGCATACTGATGGTCTCAGGGATATAGATCCAGAACAGGTATGGCATTGTGTCATCATGATACAATATTCGCTGTGTGGCTCTGTGACTCCCATAATGTTACGGAATTACTCAGCTCTTTTGTGACTTCGCTCAGGTCGAAGAGATGTTTGATGCTGCTTCAAGATACTTCTTATTACCTCTGAAGCGTGCTGTAGCTGATGCATTGCTGCCTCACCTAGAAATGGCCTCCCCTGTAGAAGTGTGTCATTGGCTTCTGTTGGCAGACATGTAAGTGTTCCAATGTTTGTTCTTGTTTTTCTTCTGTGTGAATTGTTTCTTTAGTTGACATCGCAAGCTTATTTTTATCTTTTTAGTCTCAGATTGTGATTTTAATCTTTATGTAGTTGCAAGTCGTTGAGTTATAGGACATATTTGTATTATTATTATTCGTATTGTCCAACAGGCCCTTCTCTTCTTGCTTCACTGCCCCCAGTGGTGCGACCCTTTTTTTCTGTTCTCCTTGGTGGGATTAGGGATCAAATGAATGGTTATCTTTTTATTATCCAAAGTGATCTAGAAAAACATGAGGCTTTTTAGTTGTTATTCTTTGTTTGAACTTCGAAGTCATGTGTTTTGGCTACGGGAAGGTATTAGGGGAGTGCTAACATAGAGGGCCTCGCTGTTAGTTGCCCATCCTCAATACCTGTATTTTGGCTAGTGGTGCTTTGTTACTACCAGAAATCATGTCTCGCAACGTTGCAATATGGATGTCCCCTGCCTCCAGTCCTCGCTCGCACAATTCATTTCTTTTTCTCTGCGTATGGATGCTAGAAATCTTCTGTTGATTGTTCGTGTCACCAAGCTATTGATTTAGCAAGATTTGGTCAAGTTCATAGTTATCAGATTGGCAGAATCACTAGTTACTTGGTGTTCTAGGAACATGCCACTAGCATTTTGATTCTGAATTATAGTTTCTGTCCTAGGGTCAAGATCAAGATGCTAACCCAGTCCTATGTTGCAGGTACGATGTTGTGAAGATACGGGAGTATTGTCTTGATATTATAGCATGGAATTTTGAGGCCTTCTCCGATACACGTGAATTCCGAGCAATGCTGTTAACTCTTCCGCGCCCTCTGGGGATTCATCCCTCTGCACAACCGCCCCAAGTGCACCAGGAACAGAAGGGGGCTCCGACCAGGCTAATTTGCTTGATGATCTGCGTGAGAAATGGCTAGAAATCGAGGCTTCTGAGCTTGGCGAAAGAGATGAGAGTGCCTACGAATTCGTTCGGCAGCTCAAGGAACTAATGTTTTTGGCAGAACAAGAACAATTAGATGAGTCCCAAGATTGCAAAACATC
>LIEC01011885.1:0-29985 GCA_001925005.1 Drosera capensis
TAAAGATTTTTGGATTGAAGATTAGTCAAATTCATATATATATTATTCCCTTCGTTTCATATTTATGAAATATTTTGAACAAACACGAAAATTTATACTAATGTTGAATTTGTGTGGTTTTTAATTAAAAATATAATTATTGATAGTGAGATTTACTGTAAGAGTTGTTACAGAATAATAGGTATAATGTAACATATAATTTATGTTAAAAAATTACAAAAAAAAATATTATAATTTTTTTTTTGAAATTAGTCAATATGAAACAAAAAATAATTTTATAGTCTGATGGTTAGTCACTTGTGTCGTTTAAGATGTCACCGATCAAAGGTTCCAATAAGAAAGGAAGAACGAAAATAATAATAATAATAATAATATTCAATTTGAATGGTAAGCTCTCCCCAAGATCATCTCCGGGGGTGCAGTAGTATGCATCCCCCGTCTTTTTTATAATCCGACCGATTGATTAAAACACGAGTTTATGATTAGTGGTGATTCCATGATCATTGGCCTCCTAATCTGAGTCCCCAGAGATACCCTTAAACTCCACTCACGCACGTGCCTCCACGTGCCAAACACGTCCCCGCTACACCCCTCTAGACTCAACCCCCTCACCCAATCAAACCCCTCCACGTCACCCCCATAACAACTCCGTTTCCTCCGATCAAACCAAACGGCAATCACACAACCATTTCGACCCAAAAAACCCAATTTTCCCCGAACCGATGAAGATCGCAATCACCCACAACGTCGTCGTTTCGATCCCCGGCAACGCCGCTCTCCACCACCACCACCACCACCACCAAAACTTCACTCTCAAACCCTATCAATCCTCCTCGATTCTCAGTCTCCGTGGCGATCGGATCTCGAGGTCACGTAAACCGAGGGCGGCGGTGATCGGCTTCGGCAGTGTGGGGTACGAGGATGAGGGACACGTGGATTATTATGATGAGGTTGGGGAGAGGAAGAGGAGGGGGAAGAGGGAGAAGAAGAGGAGGATGGAGCTGGTTGATTGTTTGGTGAAGGATTTGAGTGCTTTCTCCGAGTTAGGGTTTGGGGAGGATGATGATGAGGAGGAGGGGAGTGAAATGGGTGTTGCGAAAGCGAAGATGGTTTCGGTGAGTAATTGGATCTTGTTCATATGTCAAATTGTCAATGTTTTCTTTGTGTTGATCTGGTGATGTTTCGGAGATTTGATAGCATCGATGAGTGTGATTGGATTTTGATGTTATTGCGACGTTGATCTGCTTGTAATAGTTTATGCTTGTATCTGGTTGATCTTGTTGTTTTTTATCTAGTAGAGGTTGTTCGTATGTGTATGTGGATAGCTGTTTGCTTTCAGGGGAATATACCGATGATGATGATGATGATGATCGAATGACCTGTGACTTGCTTGCTCCAGAGCTGAGTGTAGTTGTGAACGAAGGAGGATGAGTGGAACAGAGATCGGAATGTATTTGTGGCGACACTTGATGGCAAAGCCAGTGACATCGAGATTTCGTGATAGTAGAGTGATCCTGTATGAATGTGGGTGGATGTTTATGAGTTTGTTTGGTCCTAAGATAAATTGTCTACACCTGAACCTCAAAACTGATATAGTTGAGGAAACTATTCTCTTGATGAGTCTGACCATGCAAACAAGCAGGATGACACTGATAAAAACCCTACTGATAGAAGAGTAACCTAAAAAATTCCATCATCAACTTTTGTCCCAAACTTTTCATAGTTTACTTTATCATTTATATGAATAAAGCATTTCATATAAAGGTCATAAGGAGTTGTGTTGTACGGTTTATGAAGTAGAGCATGGTCGAATAAATCATAGTTGTAAGAAAGGATTTGAGCATATTATAATTGTACTGTATGACAAATGAGATCTCGTGCGGCCAATCTCGCCTAGTGGATGTGATATTGATGGTGTTGATTCCATCTGTTAGATCAAGTAGTTTAGTAAGGCACGTTGATGTTAATGTTTGTTTCATCGTGATTAGTTCAGTCGGAAATTGATGAGGTTATAATGATTTAAAAGGAATCTGATGATGATATCATCTTGTAGATGCGATGTTTTGCTACATTTTAGCTTTAGGAATTATGATATGATCCTATCATAAAATGTTGTGGCCAGATACTTAGTAAACGTATCATGTTTTGAAACAAATTCTTGTTTGCATCAGCTGAGCCTTAGCTTTGAAAGTTAATCATGAGCAAATCTATTCAGATCATGCAGTTTTTCCATTGGATTTTGACTCATGTATCTCACAGGAAGCAGCGGAATTGCTACGGGCACAATTAATGCAGATAAGGGAAGCAGAAAAGAAGACTGAGAAGAAAGAGAAAAAGGAGAAGAAAGATGAAATGAAGAGAAGGATGAAAGCGGCCAAGACGAAAATGAAGCCTGATTGTGAATCATCGTCTTCCTCTTCTGAGTCAAGCAGCGACAGTGAATGTGATCAGGTGGTCGACATGGCCCAACTCAAGAGGGGCCTCACTCTTCCACCGGTCAAAACTTTATCTCAATTGGACAGCCAAGCTGCAGTACATGAAGCATTAGTGACAGTTAACTTAGCTTCAGAGCCCCAGAATGCACTGAATATGGGGGATGCATGCTGTAATAGCATCTGCGATGGTCCTGCTCCTGCGATCCTTGAAAGTAATACTGCCGAGAAACCGGTAGAAACCACCGATAACTCAAAAACATTGCAGCTAAATGCCTCTGTTGCAAGCGGTTTGATTGATATTAGCACCAGTAGCAGCTATGGTTCTGTGACAGAAGCTGCTTGTGATGATGCAGCTAGCTCTTGGGCGAAGAAGGTCGAGGTTTGCATGGGTGGAAAGTGCAAGAAATCAGGTGCTCCTGCTCTCATGGAAGAGTTCCAGCGGGTGCTTGGTGGCGAAGCTGCTGTGGTCGGTTGCAAGTGCCTGGGCAAATGCAAGAATGCACCTAACGTGAGGGTTCTACAGAACTCTGGTGAGATGGATGAACCAGAAGGCAATCCTCTTTGCATTGGCGTTAGTCTCAATGATGTTGGTGTTATCGTGGCCAATTATTTGAGTGCAGAAGTAAAGGACTATGGCGTCCCTGCTGCTTGATGACTGCCGTCGAACTGGAGTGACTCATTCCCTTCTTTAACACTGAAGTTGTAACATTATGTAATTTGTGAAGTAGCAGTGACATGATTATAATTGTAGCGGCCTAGTCCATATTGTGCTCGATGCTTGAACCATGTTGAGTTCTTTGGTATACGTCCTAGTCCATGTTGTGCTCGATGCTTGAACCATGTTGAGTTCTTGGTATACGACATCCACGGTGAACTGACTTTTGGTTCAACTGTTCAAGGCATGTTCGTTTGTAGAGATGGATGCACATAAGCTGTGACACCCTCACGGATAGGTTAATTTCAGATTGAGTATGGCACATACGAACTTGAATTTCAGATTGACTATGGCACATACGAACTTGAAGGAGACTTGAGTTTCGTAATTCATGAGGATTGTCTTTTGTCAAATACCCATATAACAACATTGATGACGGAGAGCTTGATTAATTATCTTTTGAGGTTGTAGTTTGGAGGTTTTTGAATTTATGTTGTTGGATAAATTCAAAAAGTCTCGGGCAATCCTTACTCAACTATAACTTTGAATCATTAAAAGTGTTGATAGATTGATATGGTAATGATTATATTTATATCAAAAAAATTTGATAATTAAAGCTAATAAGGTGCACTCCATTAAAGTATAGAAGTTTATAATTAGTTTATAATTAATTCGTCCGTGGAATGTTGAATGGTAGAATTGATGGAAACAGATACAATCAATTTCATTGGGGGAGAACTACTTTTGCTATATGAGTGTGAAACATATTTATAAGCGACTCCATTTCTCGAACACTTGTTTGTCGTGTTTACATTTGTAAGATTGGATGAGAAGCAGTTGGAGAATTGTTGGTAATACCATTTAGAACATTGAGGTAATACCATTTAGAACCAACGACCGAATTAGGGGAAAAAAAAACTCTTTCATGTCTTAAAATTCACAACATTTGTTACAATTGTAAATGAAACAGTACACTAAGAAAATTTCCATATAGTGAATCTTACGCATTTGATTTGTATACGGTAGGATTTTACTCTGCCTCCCACAAATCTTTAACCAATATTTCGACTTAAAAGATTGTTGAGTCAAATTTTGACTAAAATTATGAGACGACTAAATATTATTTTACGAAAAATTTATCGTGATTTTTTATTTGTAGTATAAGTTATATTTTTTTCGTTTCATAATATAAACAACGAGGATCACGTGGACAACGGAATGATCAAACAATGTTTTTTATAAATTTATCGTGAAACATCAAAAATAACATAAGGTATTAACTATAACGTTGGGTCGAAATAAAATTTATATCATATCATTTTTCATATAAAAAATAAAGCTTTAAAATACATAATGAATAATATGATTATTGTATAATGTTATCTATATTATGAAAAAAAGAATATATTTTTACATGATTGAGGTTATCGGACGATCGAAACAGCAAATCTTATAAACATGTGCTGAATAATGCTATTGTAATATTATATTTTTTATGAGAGGTAATATCAAATTTAAGAACTGCAGTGTATAAGAGCAACTCCAATGGATTATCTCATTTTTCCTCTTTTTTTTTTATAAATATTTATCTCATTTTTTATAGACATAATCATATTCTGAAATTATACTAAAAAATTAAAAAAAAATTTAGCAATTTTTTTCAATGATGTCATGCTATTTCCTAGGAATAGCATATCAATGATTGAAAAGATGTCATGTATGTTTGTCAATTTTGTGTATTTTATTTTTTGATCTCACTCCTAGTTTGTTGAATTGATAAAAAAAAACAAATATCATTTTTCATAATTAACAATTAATGTGATAAAAGTTAAAATTTATAATTGAAAAATATGAACCATTAAAATGATTTTTTTAAAATTATTTGTTAAATTTTAACAATAATACAATAACCTATTTTTATGCTTCATTGGACTTGCTTTAATTGCTGTTGCTCTCTAACAAGTTGCTATTTAACTCAATAAAACTATTTTCAAACAAATCATTTTCAAACAAGGAACTAATCTGCCTCTCAACACATTATCCACGTGCCAATAAACCACGATATTTTGGGACCAGGATTGCCTTGTCCGCGTCTGGGTCGTTGGATTACGACCTACAAGTTTTCAAGATATATATAAAAAAAAATTAAATAAATCTTAAAAAATAAATAAAATCGTAAATCTTAAAAATAAAATCGCAAATGACAATAATGAATCCTAAAATTAAATCTTAAATCTGAAAATAAAATCACAAAATTTTAAAAATAAAATATTAAAAATAAACATTTAAATCTTAAAATAAATCCTAAAAAAATATTTTTAAAAATTTTTCATGGCATGAAAATTTGTGAGACCGTTGACTAACGTCAAATGAACAGAAAAACAGCACCCAGGCGCGACAGCAGGCGATCCTGGTCCGATATTTTCCCTTCCCTCAACTCCGCACCACTCCCATCCTCCGATCCCTTCACCACCACCGTCGGCAGTTTCCGGCCAATTTTCCGTTCATCTTCCGAAATCAAACATCGCTCCCTTCGATGGCGGCGATTTCGGCGGCGATGCTCTTTCCAAATCTCCGATCACTCAGCGGCAGGCGGCGGAGTCCGATGCTGTCCAGTCGCTGCGCCCTCGACGAGAAGGCTGCGGTGGTTGTTGGTGTGGAGAAGTTTAAGTTGACGACTAGCAGCAAGTGTGAGGTGGATTACTTGGGACAGAGCACCAGGGGGGATTTGAATGTTAACCCTGATTATCTTGGATCTTTTGGTGCGTTTTTTATCGTTGGAGGGATGTTTTGATTATTTACAGTCGAGAAATCAGTTCGGTCAAACTTGTGATAGAAGTTGAACAATATTGTTTGTTAATGTGTCGTAACTGTCTAGGTGTTGACCCACAAAGAAATTTGGGGAATCAATATATTCACATATATAATAGATTATGGGCAACTCCTTTTATTTGTCAATTAATTTAGAGATGGAACCTTAGAGGATTAATGTGGTATCAGAGCTCATTAGGCCTAATGGCCCAATGCTCGACGCCATCCAAAATATGTTCGCTTTTCAAACTTGCTATGATAGAAGGCCCAAAGTTGGAACTTATTATAGAAGACTCACTAATATATATCTAACAGTAACATTGTATCCTCCTGCCAATGACACTTGTTTTCCTTAGGTTTCTACTTTCAACCCTTAACGATCACACTAGTTGAAACGAATTTTATCTCGATAAGTAAAATGATTAAAAACATATATTTTACCAAAATCAACATTTATCGCGTACTACTAATGATAGAGGGATAGCTTATGTAGTTATGTCAAAAGTTTGGTCGGCTCGTGTAATATGGGATGAAGGTAATAGTTCTATGAATGAAGCTTTTATGATGCATTATTCTATCCAATACCAAGTGCTACATGTATGAAGTAGCACGTTTGATCTCGTGACCTCTCACCGCACTTATTGTGCCAAGTTGAGGAACCAGCTGGTCCTGCTTTGTCAACAACTAAAGCTCATGATATAAATTCACAGTATCTTTTTTACCTTTACTCTTGTACGACTTCTTACGTAGATGAGACCCCATCTGTTTGCGCTTATTGATTATGTTATTACTGTGTAGGTGATAACGGGCATGTTGTGTTTGGCGGCGCTATTGAGGAGGTTGCGAGGGTGGAAGCGGAAGAGGCGGAGAAGTTGTTGATCCAGTTAGGACTTTCAGTATGGTTTTACTGTCTCTATTGTTGACATTAGTCTTGATTTTGTTTTTTCATATTTGAGTGATGATTTGTGGTTCTTGTGAGCAGGGTCCTTATTCAGCACTGCACTCACCTCGTGGCATTTTTTGTACTCGTACTCTGAATCTTCGATCAATAAGTGCTATTGGATATGATATGGACTATACATTGATACACTACAATGTCATGGTTAGATTTCCTCTTGCATTATTTCTCTGTCTATTTCTAATGTGCAGTGATCTGTGAGCTATCTAGGATAGTTAATTTTTTTTTTTTTTTTTTGGGTTGCTGGATAGCATTCACAACATGGTGATTACAGTCCATTAGCATTGGAGGTATGGGAAAAAAGAGAAAACAATCCATGTACAGAACTAATATTGCTCATCTTCTATGAATGAATTTGTTAACCATGATGAATGCCTTGAGTTGTTAGTGGAATGGTTTTGCAGAAGAAATCGGCCTTGGGAGTTTGAAACAAATTATTTTGTTGTTTCCTTGTAGACTTCTTGAAGCCAAGTGCTCAACTCTGTGGTATAAAGAGAGGTGTATGCTCTTAGTTTTAGCTTGGCTTTTGCCTTCACGTGGACTTGCACATGGTGTTCTTTTGTGATTCTTAGGCATTAGAGTAGGCATAAAACTGTAAAAGCCTTTCAAAGCTTCTGTTTCCGATGACTGTTATTGTTTTCTGAGTTCGGTATAAGTTTGGTATAAGTTTCTTCTAGCTTGATGCTTAATAAAATGTGACTGCAGAAGAAAAGCATAAAACTTCCAAGGAAATTAATCGTGCTAGTTCTAATCATCTTTATACTATTAGAAGTGCAGGAATCAACATTGTTTTTACTTTCATTTGTTTTTAGCACTTACTGCACTTCATCTATTTTTATTTTACGGCTCTTACACTTTCTGATAGCTCATATTTAGCATTTCTTCTATTCCAAACCTCTAGGCTTGGGAAGGGCGAGCTTATGACTACTGCATGGAGAACCTAAGGAACATGGGATTCCCTGTTGATGGACTTTCTTTTGACCCAAATTTGGTGAGGCTCAGTGTTTCTTATCATGAAAATAGTTCAGCTGTATTTCTATGCCCACTTGTCTCTGTTCTTATTTAAAGTTCTTTCATTATTTTGTTAGGTCATTAGAGGCCTCGTCATAGACAAGGAGAAAGGCAATTTAGTCAAGGCAGATCGATTTGGTTATGTTAAACGAGCCATGCATGGCACAACCATGCTGTCTAATAGAGCAGTAAGGTGTGTCTTGGTGTCTTACTTTTTTAGTATGAACTTTATCTGTGCGGTGTGCACCAAGCTGTTCTGGATCTTTCCCACTCTTCGCTGTCGCTAGACTAAGAAGTTCCTTCTCGTTGTCTTTATATTTAATTCTATTGTTTCATTCTTTTACTGAAAAAAGTCCAGGGCAAATATGATCTTTTGGTTATATCTTATGCAAGTGAGATTTATGGGAGGGAGCTGGTGGATCTACGAAAGGAGAATCGTTGGGAATTCCTCAATACGTTTTTCTCAGTTTCGGAAGCAGTAGCATACATGCAGGTAATATTATCTGGTACTTAATTTCAGCCCTGTGTATGTTTTCCTTTGTGTTCGTTCATATGTGCTTGTAAATTGCTTTATCTTTGAATAATTAGCTTATTCTCGATATTTCACGGAGCTTCTTTTGCTTAAATACCTTCATTTTTTTTTTCTTCTTTTCAACATGTCTGCCTGTAATATATTTTGTTTTCATGTGATTTGTGGTTCATATGGTTTCTGTTCACCTGTGTTTTCAGCGGCTTGTATGCATACAATGTTACATTTTTTCCCCCTTTCAGATGGTTGATAGGTTGGATGCAGGAGATGTCACGATGGGGGTTGGTCCAATTGATTATAAGGGGCTTTACAAGGTAATTCTCATAGCAATACCGGATATTGTGCACCTGATTTGCACTCATTTCTCTTGGCTTGTGAGGTGACTTTCAGGCTGTCGGGAAGGCCCTGTTCAGAGCACATGTTGAAGGCCAGCTTAAGGTTACATACATAGTGGTTTTTTAATTTGCTTCATGCTGATTCGGGGTGTAGATCAATTAATGAGTATTTGTGCAGAGCGAGATTATGTCCAAGCCTGAGCTTTTTGTGGAGCCTGATCCCGATCTACCTTTAGTACTTTTAGATCAGAAGGAGGTAAGCTATCTGAATTGTCACTTGCACAGCTTAAGTTTGTACCATTGATTTCTGACGTATAATTTTTGTCTAAATTTCATCAGGCAGGTAAAAAGCTCTTGCTGATCACGAACTCAGATTACCTTTATACGGACAAAATGATGCAGCACTCCTTCAACAGATTTCTTCCTAATGACATGGGCTGGCGTGATCTATTTGACATAGTAAGTGTTAAGTTACCACCAAAATTACTGGTAATTATTAGATGATCTTGTGAATTGCTTTATTCAGGTTCAAATTATTTCCTGTTGCATGTTGTCATTATAATATTTTAGTGTTTGATTATTCCTGCTTGTGCTTTAGGTAATTACCTCTGCGAGAAAACCGGAGTTCTTCCAAATGTCACACCCGATGTATGAGATTGTGACCGATGCAGGCCTAATGCGTCCATGTTTTAAAATTAAAATGGGTATAGTGAGCTCCTCTGTTGCTTCTTATAAGTCCCAGTATGATTTTTAACTTCTAATCCTGCGAAATAGGTTATGAAAATTTTCCATTCCAACTGGTTTCTAGACCATGCTTGCATAACATTGAGGAAGCCCATAATGCACGGTTGAAAGAATCCGATATGTAGAGCTCCGACTGCATGGTTCATCCCCTTTTGATGTTTATCCCTTCTCAGAAGAAGTTTGAACCTTTGTAGGAGGTTTGTATTCTGGTGGTAGTGCACAGATGGTTGAGAATTCACTTGGCGTCCATGGGGATGAGATACTGTATGTTGGTGACCACATATACACTGACGTAAGTCAGTCTAAAGTTCATCTAAGATGGCGTACGGCGTTGGTTTGCCGTGAACTTGAAATCGAGGTTGGTTTCTATTGTTTTTTTTGTAAGATTGTTTGACCTCTGGGTCTGGGGTGCATGTCATTGTTGAAGAAGGTTGTCATTGGAGCTTCTGCAAGGTTGTTTGGTTAGTAAAACAAAATGAATGAAATGATCTTTCTTATGCATTAAGTGTGCCTTTCTTCTGGCAGCAGATGGCGCTAGATGATAAGCTTGCTAAAACTATTTATCTGCTATGTAGCGAATCACCTATGTTTGACCAGAGATTTAAAGTTTTATTGTAAGCAACTAAGCATCGATGATCTTTGAGGTCCTGTAATTCATTTTTTGCAGCTTTCTATGAGAAGTGTAAACTCCCTTAAGTGTAGTATCTGGCAATGCTTCTTGTTTTCTTTTAGTCAGAGAGTAGCTGCAAGATGCCACCATGTGACATGCAGACTGGGATTTGTTTATGCGGTAGAATAATGTCTCTCTTAGGAAGGCCAAATACTGTCAAGCTGTTTAGAAGTTTCCATGAATGAAATGCATTGTATGAGCACACACTGGCTTTCATTTTACCGAAATTCCAATAGTGAAGAGTTGTATTTTAGAATATTTTACTGTGTCAATTAGTTTCTCCTTGATTCTATTTTGAATGCTTGAGGAAATTAAGCATTCATGTCCAGCTGGGTACTACATAGTTCATATGTGGATACAAAGTTCACCTTTGAGTTTTCAAACAATTGCATGCCAATGTGAAAAACATAGCACTGTAGTTTGTACCCTAAGAATTAGGTTGATGATTTAAAGGTCTCTTGATTCATAATTTCTTTTAGGCAGCTGAAGGACATTTTGCAATCTTCTCCTCTAAACATCATGATATGCTTACGCTTAAAAAGCAATGGAGCCTATGAATTCTCCATCCATTTTCTTTGTCGCTTGCCCTCTTGAATAAGATTGCTTTGTAAGGTGTGCAAGCCTATAGCCCTCAGTCTAGTGGTGTGCTACTGTCGGAACACTGCGATCAAATTAAGCTAGTAGCTCAGAGCCCTTAAAAGCTTTTTTTTTTAATTTAACTGTTAGTGCTAGGTTATTTCTAATTGTTTAGCTAAAAGGTGAAGTTGCCTAATTTTTCGTTGTTGCGATTGAATTGATGCATTTACATCTCGAATTTGCTGGTCCGCCATTGTAGAGTGCTTTTTGCAAAAGCTTCAGATAGAATAATACATTTGATATCCTAATCTGCTCCCATTAATTGACGAGATCATAAAATTTTATTATGCGAGGAACTGCAGTATGATGCCCTGATTAATAGCAGGGGTCATCGATCAGAATTGATTGAGCTGATAAATCAGAAAGAAGTTCTTGGAGATTTGTTTAACCAACTCCGGCTTGTATTACAAAGGAGGAACAACTTCCGCCCTGCTCAGGTAATTCATCTTGGCTTACTCTATTCAATTAAGTGGTTGCTAGCAAGTGTCCTATTGACATATCTCTTTTGATTTTACTCTTACCGCCTAACTTGTTTTATATCCATTGAGGCATTGACTATTTAACTTTTAGGGAAAAAATTTACGATCACATATTTGTTTAAACGATTTATTTAAATTTTAGTTAGTTTTTTTTTCTTTTTTCAAATCTTAAAACTTTTGTTTTTGTGTGGTGGAAATTGCTCTGCAGCAAATTTCTCCTTCCTGCCTTAATGCTTTATCTTGTATGAAGAGGTTGCTTTTTTTCTTCTTCTTCTTCTTCTTCTTCTTTGTTGTTGTTTATGATATATCGCACAAGGGCTAGGAATACTTTGGATCAAATTTGTTGTTGATTTGGTTCTATGTTTTTCCTTTTCCTTATTATCTTATCAAATCTGGCTTGTGTGAGGGGGTTATTTGGTAAGTGGGATTATCTTATCTTGGTCTAGAGTGGAAGAACTAGATAGCTGAAGTTTCTTTTGGGTTATCTAATATCTATTATGTATTCTCAAATCACATGCCTTGATCCTTGCACACCTTTGCTGCTGCTCAAATGGATGATCAGGAGCTTACAGAAAAGATGCAGAAATTGCTCATTGTCATGCAGAGAATTGACCAAGCTATTTTACCACTGATGGAGAGGGACGGAGAACTTTTTAATGAGAGGTAAGCCATGATTTTTACATTAAATTTGATCAGCTCTTGCCATCTAAATATTCCTGGCTGAAATAGCTGAAGCAGCAGGGCCCTGGGGGAAACCAGTCAGGGTGGAAATGAGTGTTATCTGGATTACTCATTTGTCACAAATATTTGCAAATGCGCATGTGTTGAATCCGCGTCTTTTGACATGGAATTGACCCTTTGCCTTGCTGAACCAGGTGGGGCTATCTTTCGCGTGCAGGACTTTGGGATAAAAGCCATTTAATGAGGCAAATTGAGAAGTATGATTGTATTTCTTTCCTGTTTAAAGGGTTTATTGTTTATTGGTAGTAGTTAACATGATTTCTAATCATTCCGCTGCTGCAGTTGTATTTAGTTCAAATAGCTTTGGTAGTCATAGACCTTGTTTTGGGCTTGCAGGTATGCTGATATCTACACCTCGAGGGTTTCCAATTTCCTCCACTACACTCCTTTCATGTACTTCCACTCTCCGGAACAGGTATATACACAATGAGTGCTTGTGAGAAGTTGAGTTTTAATATTCGGTTTAAAGTTCAGGCCAAATCCAGTCCAGTCCAAGTCATGTTAACAAAGAGTATAGAAGTTCTGCCAGTTCTCCTCAATAAATATTTGAAATTTAACAACTGCGCTTGATGAGGAGGATTTCTGTTCTAGAGAACAATGTGGTATCAAAGATGATCATGCTTATATGGTACAAGTTCATTAAAAGGCTAAGAGAAGTTTCAGCCTCTTGGGTTACCTATTCTCTCTTTTATTTCCCTGATGGTGTCTCTGACCTAGTGTAAACAATATTATTGGCAATAAGCTGAATATGCAATAGGATCGGTAACTCGTGCCCTTGTAAGGTCATCATTACAAGGTGGACTTAAGTGTGGCCATGATGGAGGTACTCTAGAGTTTAGTGTGCTTTCTGTTCTTATGCTTACGTTTTTCTCGTGATGCAGACGCTGGCCCATGATTCATACTCTTTCTACTGCACGCAATCTAGTGAGAACTAGAGCTTGTTCGCCATCTTGTTCAACAGCCACATCATCTCCATAAATTCTGTAAGCTTTTGATTGTGATCTTGAGATAGACTCTTTTCATTCTCTATGCTCAATCGTTGACGTGTGGAGTTTTTTTTATCGCTCTCTTTTTTACTTTAGTATGGTGAATCAAGTTGAAGAACAAATGAAGATTAATCTGATGCTGCAGGGGAGAAGACGTAACAAAGGCAAGTTGCAAGGTGAAAAGGTTTCTTTTTCGATCTGTTAATCCGTGTAGGGATTTCGAGGGTCTTGGCCCGTTCTCATCCCATAGGTTGTATACTTGTATAAATTTGTATTCTATCTGGGGCATCTATAAGTTGTCTTGCTATATGTATCCGAGTGTAGCCTACTGTACTTTCTAGCGAGAAAGTATGGTTTAGATCAGGAGCGACAGCTTGTTGTAAGATCTGATTTACTCTCATGAAGATTAAAGCCGGGGATACATAAGAACGTATTCGTTGAGGACTACTTTACTCAAATTTCTTCCTAGGATGATCTGAGGACTACTTTACTCATATTTCTTCCTGATGGTCTGTTGACCTTGGAAGGTATGAAGCAAAAAGGGTGTCTCCGACGGATGATAAAAATAAGGGTAAATTTAATGTAACTCGTGATGGGAGGTAGGACATAAAAACAATGTGGAATAAATCGTCTTTTATTTGTGTTAACCCGTTAGGAAACAAATGAAATAGAACAGAAACAGTAAAGATTCAAACACACGATTTTTATCGTGAAAAACCTCTCAATATGAGAGGTGACAAACCACGAGATCGAAACTCATCACAAAACTTCAATACATAATGTCTTTTTTAGATTGTACTAGAGACAAACAATAACAACAACAATCTAGCAGTCCGGATCAAACCAATCAAAGAAAACAATCGAAAACGTTTCGGTTTCTGCAGTCAACTTCGGATTGTGGTAACTCAACCAATAGAACTCCAAATGATGTACCGTCAGTTTTTATTCGAAGATTGATAGTCAGGACCGTGTTTACCAAATTTCATGAAGATCCGACAACATTTGGACTTTCGTTTGGCCATTGGAAGTCGATTATGTAGTGCACCAGAAACTGTACGAATTATTGTTTGGGTATGCTCGATTCCCTTGCGCTGCTGACTGAATTGTTCAATCCTGATACACCTGTTGTGTTTCTGATTTTGGGTATCTCTTGGATTAAACAAACCAAGGAGACTGCCCGAATCCAACACCAAAAAACCCCTCATGACTCAAAAGTATTCTATTTATATTTTTGTTCATAATAATCTAACTCTAATAAAATTAGGATTTTTTTTCATATAATTAAATATGGCCTTTCGACATCGGATTCCTCAATAAGGAGTGACCCGGCCAACAACTCGAACTTTTGAAAAATAATGGAACCCGTTTGTTGCAAAATAGGATAGTTTAATGTATACCAGTTTTAAAATTGGACACTTAACACTCTCACTTACAGCGTTTTCGTTTTAAACCTAAACAATGGTTTGCCATCTCATTTGTATTGCTTATGTATATTTCAAAAATTCGTATGATTCCGGTGATCAAAGAGCGTCGGCCGATCTTTGAATTTATTGTGAAGAAAAAAAGAACAATTTCTTTTTATTACTTTTTCAATTCGCCAAAATTGGCATCAGATCACAACGTTTTTTTCATCTACTCCTCATATCTGTATTTCTAGAATTTTAGGATTGTTATGCCGCAAAATTTTACATTTCGCATGATTGAGTAGCGATTCGCAAATAGAGCCAAACATATAAAATCTGCGAACGAGTGGTTCGTTACAAGCGTGTTTAGGAAGGTCGTTGAAATAAAAATTTGAAAGTTCTACAGATATTTGGTCAATAGTACCGTGAAGGAACTTTCAAAAAAAAAAAGGGAAGGGTTGAGGACATGTGTAGGTAACTACTCCGTCCGTTTGTTTTTTTGTTTTTTTGTTTTTTTTTTTTTTAATAAGGAAATGAGCTTAAAACCTTCTATACTTGGACACTTTTAAACTTAAACTATATGAAGTTTGAAAATAGGACGAAAATCCCTTAAACTTTTTCCACCATTTACCTCTCTTGAATGTTATACGGGAGAAGTTGAAATCATAGTTATCAAATCCGGATCAGATAGCGATCCGACGAGATCTTTGGATCAACAGATTATTGATTTGACCGGTTGAATCGATAATTAAATTATTTTATTATATCTTTTAAATTTTAAACATATATTTTTATTTTATTTATATTTGATAAATATATATATTTATCTAACTTATACTTGTGTTTTTTTAAATAACCTAATAAATATGTTAGTTCTATTGATCAATATATATATTATTTGATTTTTATTAAGTTTGATCAATTCAATTCGTATTTAACCGAATTAATTATTTATCTAATTTTTTAATTAAATTAATAAATTAAATCATCGGATCACGATTCATTCATCCCGTTGAAATGTTTTCGACTCCCCTACCTAATATGACTCTGTCCTGCCAAGAATCTCCCCTCTCTCGTGACTCCATCTCCAACCCAATCCTAAATACCAAGAAACCGATCACACACTGTCCTCTTCAACTAACATCATCAACCACATCGCAGACTCCGTTCAACAGATCATCATCGTCCTTCCTTGTACAATTGGATTTCGAGCTCCCCTGCCATGGCGTCGAGTTCGGCCACAATCAGATCCCTCTGATCCAATGGATCCAATGCACTCAACTCCAAATCCAAATATCATCACAACCCAAATGGAAAACCCCATAAAACACCACATAAAGAAACAACATTTCATACCGTACCCAAGCATTCGATAATGCATCACCCTGCAAACTCAATATCATCATTAACATCACCATGATCTATGGGAAACAGACTACACAATTAACTCAACAATCGGTTGAAAACTCACAGAAACCCAAAACACTCGACAGTTGCCAACAAACAATTACTGCATCAACCCCTTTTTATCGTTTTTTTCAAAGAAACAGTGTATTTTTTGTGCTCTTATAAGTTTAGCATACCAAATATTAGAATTATCGATCATGGGTTTTTATCCATGCGAAACGTTTATTACTTGAAACATCATGACGATAAAATATTAAAAAAGAGTTACCTCAACTATGAGAAATTAATTAATCAATGTAATTGGATAAACACTCAATAAAATATACTTTTTAAGTAATTTGATATTTCTTTCGTCGTACGAAGTGAAAATTTATATATGTATTGAATCTTATGAAAATGACTGGAGTTGTGTGAGGGAGAGAAATAAAAAAAAAAAATAATGGAATGAGTTGATATGATATAAATAATAAATAAGGATATTTTGATAATTTTGTCCTTAGAAAAAGTTTTTAATTATGAAAATCTTGCATCCGTTATGCAACACTTTTTCTAATTAAAAAAAAGTGTTGCATCTTTCGTGTGATAGATGTAGTATTTTTGAAAATGAAAGTATCTATACTATATATTAAACGAAAATATAAGGGATTATAGTTTTATCGAATATTTTATATTTAATTATTTATTTTTATAAAGTGAATCATCTATCGGATTTATTTTTAATCAATCAAGTAATAATATTTTTTCAAGAGTAAAATAAATATCATATAAAATTGAAAAAAAAAATTATTTTTTCTATATCTTTCAACATAGTTTTTTAAATCCGATCAATTTCTAGGTTAGTATTTTTATTGTCTCAAAAAATTAATATTTCCTTCATCCAAAAATTATTGCAACATGAGAATTGGGCATAAACGTTAATGAAAGTGTTGACTTTTTATTATAATGATTAATATATCCTTGTATTTTTATGAGTGGGAGAGAAGAGAAAAAAAATAGAGAAATGATAATAGAAAAAGTTGATTAGGTATAAAGTAATAATAAGATTATAATGATATTTTCACTTAAAAAGATTATCATTTTAGGTAGTTTTGATTTTTGGATAGATAAATAAGAAAAAATGTTAAATTTTTCTTGTATGGAGATCCATTTATATTTGTCTCGTATGTAAGCGTATGATGCACAAACTAATACTCTCTCTGTCTTGCAAAGATTCTAATATTTTCATCGGGACTGAAAATTTATGTGTATGTTGAATTTATATGAAATAATATTAAAAATATTACTTCATCCGTCCAAACAGAATTACAACCTTATATATTAATTATATTATTCAACATGTATTTTAATGAGTTTTATTAGTCTACTTGAAAATACAACAAAATTATCCCAACAATCGAGGATTGAACTTAAAATATTCCAATGATTTGTGACACAAACAATTTTTTGTTCCACATATGAAAATGTTATAATTTTATTAAGATAGAGATAATAGTTTCGATAACAACCTTAAAAAAATTAATAAATATATTATAATTATTTTTGTATTATTCATTATCAAATTAATAAATATTATAGTTTTGATGAAGATTGTAATTTTAAAATTATTGTTCAAAAAGATATGTGTCAGACTGTCATCAATTGGACAGAGTTGATTTCTGACTGAGCCGTAAAGATAAAGCCACATTTCTCCTCCGCCACCGCAGTGCTCTCCCACTAGCTTCTACACCTCCATGAGGAAGCTCCGGTGGGTCACAGACGGCGAGTCCTGGGACCTCGACGTCTCAACAACAACAACCCTAGACGGAATCGCAGTTCCCCTTTCCGCCGCCGGGGACACGGTGCCTCTGGGTTTGTCGAAGGGCGCGAGGCTGTCGAGGCCGAAGCAGATCGATTTCATACAGCGGTTTATGGCGGCTCCGTTCGTGCCGTGTTTTGTCGGAGGAGGAGGGGGGGAAGGGTTTTTGTGTGCAGGGGGTGTTGAGTTTGCCTTTTGGGAGTGATTGGTGAGTTTTATTGATACCCATTTGATTGAATTATTCGTCTTTTTGTCGATTTTCTGTAGTTTGTTTTATGAGATAATTGTGGTAGTTGAAGTTTTGGGATTTGGCGGAGAGGTTGAATTGCCGTAGCGGATTCAATTTGGAGAAAAATAGGTGTCCGGGAAATAGTTTTGCCTAGAGTTGAAACTGATGGTTAAGACCCACTTATGTATTATATACACTCCCACTGACGTGAAACCCCATAAGGGCATAAAATATGGACAACAAATACACTGTGCCAAACAAGATATCTTAACAATAGCCGGTGTGTTTGTTCACTTGTCAATGGTTGGATTTTGCTTTGTTTGTTTGTTTGTTTGTTTTCGTGCTTTTTTCCCCTTGTGACTTGTGATTCATAGTAGAGGACGCTTGATCTTGGGTTATTTGGGTGTTAGGCTGGTGAAGAACTGTTTTTTTTTTAATTTTGTTGAGAGTTAAGTGGTCATGTCGCCCTCTTTGTGCAAAAGGATTGTAATAGAACAAGAAAAAGGAGAGCATGCCAAAGAAATTTGTTAAGAACACTGCGTTGAGAAACGGTTTTTGCTGCTGGTTAAGAAGAAATAGTACATAGGAAAAACGGATACGTGGCACGCCACACATAACATTGTGTGGCAAATGCAATCCAACTATGTAGATTTTAAGTTGATGATTTTTGAATTTTAATTCTAATCATTAAAGGAGAGCAACAAATAAAAAACAAATCCACCAACTTAAAATCAACACCGTTGGATTGCAATTGCCGTACACAACATTCCCTGGGGCATGCCACATATTCTCCTATCCCATAGTACATAGCCATTTAGGGGTGCTTAACAGGGCACTCACGATGGCGCTTGAAGTGAATGAGTGGTTAATGGCCCTGCATCACTGCATGCCACATTTTGCTTAGGAAGACGTATAGCTTATGCAGCGTTGCTATTTGTTGTTCATTCTGCTTGTGAAAGCCTGTGGCTTCTACAGTTCTACTAGTGGCCACTTCTGTCTCTGAGTTGAATGGAGAAGTCTTTTTTAAATTTTTGTTTAGTCATACAATTGAATGGTTTCTTGATTCGTTATATCACTAGGTTAACTGTGCCGACCATTTATCACGAGGTTAACTGTGATTGTTTCGTAAGGTGTATAATTTTGAGCTCACTTGCTGTAATGCTCAAAATAGTTCTGTCGATCCATATTGACTGATCTTTGGTCAGAAGTTATGCAGGTTTACTACATTGCTGGGTCAGTTCAATTTACAAAAGTTTGTCACCTCTGTTCGAAGTGTGATTGGCTACGAAGGCTCAGACAATGTCTTGCTGACAAATCCTTATATGCTGCTGGCGTTTGTTCAGATATCCTGCTAACACCCAGTGATACCCTACTTGTTAGTTGTGAAGCACATGGTGATACAAAAACTTCAAGAAAGAAGGCATTGTTTCATCATCAGGTGAGCTTCGATCGTCATTTTATGTTTTGGAATTGGTAAGATATCCGAAGATTGAGGCTGGCCTACGCTTCTCGTGACTTTGGTTTCCATTCAATTGGTCAGACACTCTTGTGCCTTGGCCACTTGTTGTTTCCATGGGATTTCTCTCATTCTCAAGTTTAAGTTTGTCCTCGAGTTTCATTCTTTGAGAGCTGGTGCAAGTCGGGGGATTTTATATGGAATTTCTTTTTTTATTCTTGGGTTCAAATCCTTGCTCAGGCCACCTCCATGTTCCATAAATCAGGAAACAATAGTTGTTCATTTAAGCACATCATGATCTTCTCATGTTTCTTCATTCTATACTCATTGGCACTCTGAATATTTGTAACCACTGTTCCACGGCATATGCTTGACTATGTGGTCTTCATCTTCTTTTTGCAGTTTCCTAAGCATAACTTAACAATGGGAGCAGTTTGGCCTGATCTTTTTATTGACAAGGATGGTACTTACTGGGATGTGCCCTTTTCTATGGCGATGGATCTGGCTTCCATTACTTCGGATTCCTGGCCTAGTTATCACTATGTGCGCAGCATACCTCTGGGTCTCCCAAGCAAGTTGGTGATGGTGTGACTAAGGAATGTCCAGTTACTTTACTTCCCGGATTCTCTTTAAAGGGTGCATTTTCTTTCAAGAAGAATGCTGACATATGGAGAAGCGAGGGTAAGAAGCTACCGATGGTTCAGCCATTCGACATCTTCTCGTAGAGTCCCCATGTTTCTGCATCAGGGATCATAGGTGAGAGCACGAATTGCTTTTTTCTGTCAAGTCTGAGATTTATCTTTATGTTAACCGCATTCTTTCTAGTGGAACTAATGCAAGCCAGTGAATTTGTCATGTAACCTCGCCACTTATTGGATAGTGAACTGTGGAAGGTTTAAGACTTCAAGGTAATAAACATATGGGATTCTGATTCCGTGTAGGTGCCGTTGCCACCACGAGAGTTGGAGAAAATTCTGTTAACTCACAAGTAGGAAGAAAGCCTGACTTTCAGACCCTTCAATGTTAGTGCACGAGGAGTGAAATCTTCCTTCGTAGCCGACACTTTTGCAACTTTATTACTTACAGCTCAGCATGGGAACTTCCAGAGGCTCTTCTTAGATCTCACATGTGTTCAGGCACGCCTAGATTTTTCTTCTGGTTCAAAGTTTCTCTCTGCTGCAGCTCATTTAGGTCGAGATCCATACAATGCTCGAGAGCCAACCCTTGAAGCAGTCAAAGCTGTCCTGCCACAGGCCTCATTCTCTCTCCAGCAGCAGGTTCTCCTATCTTTCTAGAATGCCATTTGGCAATGATGAGATTTCTTAATCGAAAGTTAAAACCCCATTTTAGTGAAAAGGACCAGTAAAAAGTACACCATAATCTGCTTAATAAACTGTTAAAACAACGTTCCAAGATTCTGGACTGAGCTAGTAAAAAAACCGCTCTATTCATGATTAGTTCTTGGTGATGTCATTGTGAAACTTTGAAGTCCTCGTGGTTATTAAGATTCCGCTGAAAGGCTAATACTTCTCTTCCTTTTTTTTGGTCAGATTGCCGGACCATTCAGTTTCAGAGTTGATTCATCGGTTAAAATTACTCCAGATTGGAGTCGTTGGCAGGTGAAATTAGAAGATCCAGTTTTTGCGGTTGAATATGCGTTGCAAGTTCTGGGTTCTGCAAAGGCCATTGCTTGGTGTGCACCGAAGCATCAGGAAGTCATGGTGGAGCTTCGGTTTTCCGAGACATAGCCTGTGATTCTTGTTGTTTCTTCCTATATTCATAGTCGTACAAGACGAACGAAGTGTTGCACGCAACAAGCTCGGCAAAATCTTGGGTCATTTCATGATCGCCACATTTTCATAGTATCGTGTAGTGACCTGTCGGGGTTATCAGCAAGCGAAATGAGCATTTCAACTTTAATTGAGGGGGGGCAATTTCTTTTGTAGATTAACTATTGAGCTAACGTTGGGGATTGCTTGGCACTATGATGCTCTCAATCAGATGGATACATAAGGTTCTGTTCGTCGTCGCGGTTGTGCTTTTCTGGTGATCAGATGAAATCTTGATCAGTTGAGCTTATGGAGGCTTCTGAATGAGATGAATCGTAACAGATGAAGCATGAAAGCCGACAAGCTAATTGGCGGTGGATGTAGTTCTGCATTTTACTGTGGTTATTGGTATCGACATGCCGAGTTGCTGTTAATTGTACAACTTATACTCTTATTTTTGTTACATCCGGTCGAATGGGAGCTTCAACTTAGTTGTGCACAGTTTATGACCCGATGTGTTCTTTTTCTTTTTTAAAAAAGGACCCGGTGTGTTCTTTTTCATTGTCAACCCATCCATTTCCGCTCTTTTTCTTCTTCTTTTTCGTTGTCAAAAAATCCATTTCTGCTTTTAGCTGGAAATGAGTGGTAGAGGGGCAAAATTATCCGAAGGATTGTTTAATATTATTATTCGAAATTATAAAAATTGTAAGTTATGACAAAAACAAAAATCTAACTGTTTTTTTTTTATGTTATCTATTTTTCGTATCAAAAATAGAAATCAGAAACGAAAAAAAAAAAAAAATCAGAAACAGACGCTGTCAAACAACCAACAGGGCCTTGATATATGATAGAATGAATTCTTTGGTAGATGGAAACGGACTAGTTCCAGACTAACTTTCTTTGAAGATCAAACTTGTGAATAATACAAATCCTGAAAAACGTGAGTTGAAAATAAGTGTCATTTACTTCTTTGGTCGGAAAGCGAGACAAGTTTCTTAAGAGTGTTCTCACCACATAGAGTCTAATCGATAAGATTAATGGTCGGTGGATCGCAAGATTACGCCTAATATTACACTAAACTTCGGAAGGTTGATTTTGAACATATGAACACAGGATTAAACACATATTTTATAGTTAATGTAGTATT
Organism: Drosera capensis; assembly: GCA_001925005.1. NCBI lineage: Eukaryota > Viridiplantae > Streptophyta > Magnoliopsida > Caryophyllales > Droseraceae > Drosera > Drosera capensis. The sequence continues at coordinate 22,197 of LIEC01011885.1, forward strand.
TATATAGTATAAGCCTACACATATGAAATATGTATGAGTCTCAAAATGAAACATGAGAGATTGAAAATGATAAGGGACGTCATTTTGTTAAAATAAAAAAGTTATCTTAGGATACGTTAAATAGAAATTGAACCGCTAACCTTTGATACATTGGTTCTCGAGGCCCCAAGCCGTTTATCAGTTGGGATGGGAGAGAACCCCCAAGAAATATCATTTTTTCGATAAATCAATCCGTGATTATTTTTTTCGAAACCCAAATTTAAGAATATATATCCTACCTAGTGTACTCCACAAAACATGATCTCCTCAGTTTCTAAGATTGCACATGGTGTTGTTTTGTCATTGTTTTCACACATAGACGCCATTATTTTTCTGTTTTCGAAGTAGCAAAACCATTGATCACACTATCAGGCGAACGATTATTTATTAGTGAGTCAAATTTTTTTTCACAAATTTTTTCGGATAAGATGAGATAAGAAGGGTAATTAGTAATCCTTTTGAATACATATTCTGAACATTGATAACTTCGAATAATTGCCTGATGAATGATCCAGTGAAAAGCATGAAAGTTTCTAAAATATGAATGTATTTCCAACAGAGATGATCTGGAGTTGTAACAAATCTTGGAATCCATATACAACGATGGATGTTAAACTGACACCAAAAGTGGGGCCCTATCATGATTTCATTGGCACAGGACAATCTCTATTATTGCTGTTGCACTACTCGAAAAGGTAATGTGAAATTCTCGCGACGACGAACTTACACTCATTCACATTGGTTCATCGATCGACACGCTGGTCGGGAGAGAGAGAGAGAGTTCTGAATTATCACGAGTACGTGTGACTCATGTTTCGTCGATTTGTTCATAATGTCATATTTCGTGATAGATTCACAGTGATTATAATTTGTATAATGCACTCTTTTTATTTTAGATAAATTATAATTTATTGATTGGATATCAATATTAAAAAAACATTGTTTTAATGATTTTTTTTATCTAAATATCCTTGTGAGTGATAGAGATAAAATTCTGAGTAAGTAAAAAAAATGATATAAAATATGAATATATGAAGGATTTTATCATTTTAAGATTATTTGATTAAAAATAATATAATTTATATACAACATCCATTTTTAATATTATATTATAATTTATTTGGATCAGTCTGTATTTTCAGACCTAAGTTTCTGAAGTGAGAAAACGATAATAGAATACTTTTGCCTCCACTTTTTGAAGTGATTATAATTAGTATAATGCACTCTTTTTATTTTAGATAAATTATAATTTATTGATTGGATATGAATATTAAAAAATCATTGATTTAATAATTTTTTTATCTAAATATCCTTGTGAGTGATAGAGATAAAATTCTGAGTAAGTAAAAAAAAATGATATAAAATATGAATATATCAAGGATTTTATTATTTTAATATTATTTGATTAAAAATAATATAATATATATACAACATCTATTTTTAATATTATATCATAATTTATTTGGATCAGTATGTATTTTCAGACCTAAGTTTCTAAGTGAGAAAACAATAATGGAATACTTTTGCCTCCACTTTTTGGTAGATCATGCTTTCTGTTTTTATTGGCTGAAAATGGATGTTAATAATTGTAATCATATTAACGCGTAAACATTGCATTAACCGATTAAAGTGAGCATAATTCCAACTCTTCTTTTTAAATTGCATGGTAACCATCGAACAATTCACATGCAAACGAGCAATTAAGCAGAAACAAAACAAAGGAATCACATATCAAATATATTAAACAGGTTCTATGTTACGTGCATGGCATGCTTTTCTTCTTTTATCAATCGGTTGTTTCTGGTTGATTTGATCAAGAAAGAGGGATTGCCATGATATGCCTCTACGAGAGAACTCACACAGCAAGCAGGATGCCGTCCAATATATAATTAAAAATCATTATGATTGTTTGATATGATTATTTAAAAATAAAAAAAAATCAAAAAATCAGAATTTGAATTAAATCATCATTTTAAATAAAAATAAAATGATTATTAAAAAAGAGATTTGAATAATCTTTTTGAAGAAATCCCAAATCAAAACCTGAAATTCATTTTTTTTATAGGTTTCATTTTTTTTTTCCTGATTCATTACAATGAAAAACAAAAACCGTTTGGATTGGTTAACCAAAGAATCCAAAAAAAGACATTTAGGAAAGTCATACCTGTTAAATTAAAGGAAAAAATCTGTCCTTTCATAATTTTTCAGGAACATGTCTGCCCTTGCTGTTTTCAGGAGCACGCCTTCACAATTATCCTTGTTGTTTTCAGAAGCATGCCTAGCACGCCTGATTGATGCCAGATGCTTGTAGTATAAATGAAATATTTTGTACAGCATGATTAGTTGTGTGATCAATAATCCAATTCTCTCCTCTCTAAAATTTCTTTTTAATACCAAACTGGTACGTTAATATATTTTTCACCGTCTCACAAATTGAACATTAGAGATAAATCGAGCTCATTCAATAAGATACCTGGAGAATCGAATTTGATAAGTCTATCCCTAGCTAACTTTCGAGCTTATCAAACTTTTTTTTTTTGTTTTTTTGGGTTGCTTAAGGAGTTTATCAAAAATAATTAATTACTCTTTTCCTCACATAATACATGCACCAATTTTTTACCATCCCAATTTATTTATATTTTTTTAGTCAATGCTTAATCTAAAAAATCACATTAACAATATTTTATTACATTACATCCATTATCTTCTCTCATAATAATCTTACTATCACTAGAAATATTCATTTTTCATTAAATTTCATAAAACTTTCAACACAAAAAAATTTGTATCTTTAATTAAACGATAATAAATATTATAGCACCGAGTGAATATTATTCCATGGTCGACCCATGATCTGACATCACATATGGGACTAAAATCAACGACCTAGTAGCAACTCCTAATTGCCTCAGAACGGATTCTTCAACTTGTTGATTTGATAAGATCTGCTGCCGATTTCAATAGCCAAGTCAATTTCCAGAAGACACCCACAGTTTCATTTAATACATGTGAAAAATGAAACATTAGTTTTAATAACCACTCAATCATAAAAATATAATTAAGCAAAATTCTCTTTGGGGGTGGGAGAGCGTGTCGTGTTTCCAACTCAACGATTGCATAAGCAAAAAATAATGAGAACTAATTATGAAGCGAAGAATGTAAAATTCCGGCCCCACTTTACGTCACGCCACATTCTGTTAATGTCTTCTCTTCATTCGCATGCCAACCAAGCCAATCAAGTTCTCAAATAGTTCAAATGTTGACGCTTCCAATAACTTCTCAACACCATCCCAACAAATTCAATATTTTATAGTAATACAATATTCAGCCCATCGTATTAGATATTTATATTGCCAAACTAGTTATAATTAATTCAAATGTTGAAGCCATAACTATATCGATGATGACTATTGTTCCTTTGTTTGCGTCTGTAAACTGTGAATTTTTTCTCATTAAATGTTGAATTATATATATAAACATTGATGATCATGTATCTTGACATAAACACGTTGGTGTGTTCATAATGAAATCAATTATCCCCATTCAAAATACACATAACATTTTTTTTATTGAATTGTTCTAATTTATTTATAATTTTTTAATCAATATTTAATATTAAAAAAATCACATCAATCATATATATTTATTCCTTTCACAACAATCCCACTATCCATGAAAAATAATTTTTTTCATCAAATTCTTCCAAAATTTAACCACACACATAAATTTTATATCGAGTCAAATGATTGTAAATATTATGGAATCGGAGCGAGTATTTATGTTCTATAGTTAAGATCATATGGTGAGATTAAATCATAATGTACTTTTTCTTTCTCATAAATCATAAAGTACTTCCTAAATCTAAAATGACAAGTATTATTATGAGAGCAAAATTATCAAAGATCAAATCAAAAAATAAATATAAAAATTATAGAGGGATTGTAGGGGTTACCATTAGTCCCTCTCATTAAATTTGAAAAAATCGTTGAAAATTTTAAAAAGTTGGATTTCAAAATTTAAAAAGTAATTATTTTTTAAATCTTGTTAGAGGGACTACATCTTGTAAGTTGTAATTACGACATTTCCTTTATCCTGAATTACAAATCAATAATAGCAAATTTTTACTATGTTTTATGTTATGACAACAGGACAACCATCTAAAATGAATTAAAAAAAACTGTTGGATGACAATAAGATCTTTAGATTTTTCAAATTAATATCGATATTTAATATATATAATTTTCTATATTAAATACTTATCAAGAAATATATACCATTAGATTTAACATATTGCATATAATGAGTTTTCGACATAAATATGCATTGATTAATTTGATTTGAAGAATATTTACATTACACCGGATTATTCCATATAAGGCGGGCTCCTAAAGTTAACCAAAACACAAAAAACAAGCATAAATAATGTTACGCAAAATACAACACCGACGCAATAATATTCGACTGAACAATCTACTTCGAAATTTCCCCCTCCAAACTTTATGCACAAAAAAACAGATAATTACATTTCATTTCATTTCATTTCCCCTTCTCATTCAATTAATTCACTCTCCCCACACCTCTATATATAATTAAACCCTCTCCAACTCCATCAAATTAATTCCTCATCAAGTTTTTTTTTCTCCTTCTCTTTTCTCTCCCTCTTTCCTCTCCTCCGTTCATTTTCCGTTCATATTACGGCATCGAATGGTGCGTGGCGTCGACAGCGAGGAGGAGAGGAATCGAACGACGACGGCAACGAAGCAGGAGGATTCGAATTCGAAGGAGAAGAACATTAAGGGAATGCGATTGGGGAATTACGAGCTCGGGAGGACGTTAGGGGAAGGGAATTTCGGCAAGGTGAAGTACGCGAAGAATATCCACACCGGATTTCCGTTTGCGGTTAAGATTCTCGAGAAGAAGAAGATCATTCATCTCAAAGTCTCCGATCAGGTAATCGAACAATTAATTAATCATAATTTATCATTAATGAACGGTAATTATTAGCCTTTGCTTCGAATGATGGAATGCATTTATGTGCTCGATCGATCGATGATTTGACGCTTCAATTTCGAATTCTGATTCGTACGGATGTTGAAAATTATTGCAGATTAAAAGAGAGATAGCGACGCTGAAGCTTCTCAAGCATCCCAACATTGTCAGGCTGCATGAGGTAAATTTTTTTGTCAATCTTTTTTCAATTCATTTTTTTGTGTGGTTTTTGGTGTTGAATTTGAGGGAGGTGAATCTGAATTTAAATCGGATAACCGCTGTGAAAATATAAGAAAATTATTTGTCTTCTCTTCTAGGGGCAAAAAAGGAAACTGAGTTGATGAGATTATTGGATAATAATGACTTGGCGTGTGGGGGGAGTTTGCGTTTTGCGCCATTCCTTTCTTCTTCTTGTTGTTTGATCTAGAAGGATTAGAATGACGGGAGCCCTTGATCAGATAAAGATAAAATTCAAGGCATTTTTTTGGTAAATAATTCAAGGCATTTTTTTTTTTAAATTTTTTTTTAAAATGATAGCACGAGGGATTGTCACTTTCTTTTCTTTGTCTATATATAAGCTGTCTGTTGCACTTTGAAATCACCGAACACATGCATATCTTACCCGTCTAACCTTGTAAGAGACCCTGTAAAGTGAGTATAAATAGAGGTGTCCCTAATAAGATTCTCATATTACAGTATAAAATTTTCAATGAAGTACAAGTTGTAAAGTATAATCAACTCGGCTGAGAAAATTAATGGAATACAATAAATCGAAAAACTTAGTACAAGTCTTTGGCCATACTAAGCAGTCTATGCTTAGTGTCACGGACGCCCGTGTCATTAGGCAGGGGCTCACTATTGTATTATTGTACTAATGTCATTTTTTCATGATTAGATCTGAATCAATTCTTCAATCAATCGAAGAAAATGGTCAAGACTTTTATTTGAAATTAAGGAGTTATTTTAAGATCCTTATGAAAAAAGGAGTTATTTTAGGGAAGGAAAGCGGTCAAAATAAAAAATAGCCGAGAAGCCGTTCATTAACAGTCAGAATGAATTAAAAAATAAACAAGTTTATTTTTTTAATTTCTTTTTTGGTTTTTTTTTTTAAATATCGAGATTTGATTGTTGCTCATTGTACTTATTTTTCCTCTTTTCTCTTTTTGAGATAACAAGATAAGTATCTCATTAAAATATAATCTCTTATTTATCTAATTTCGAGGGGAAAAAAAAGAATATTGATTTGAAGAGTTTGTTGGGTGCATGAATACTTCCCAATTTGCATCACCCTCGTAACTCATTTGTCCCACCTTTTATGTCTACAAACATTATTGTTGGTGTGGGGGGGGGGTGAGTACCTTATTGTTGCCCATAGACTTCATGTGCCTCACCACCCATCTTCTGGTGTCTATCTACACTAGTTGCACCTATTGTTTCGCTGAATCAGAACTACCAATGGGCAAACGTCTTTAGCCAAAAATGAATCTCGGTCCCCTCGATGTGCGGATAATAAGTGTCTATCTGACAAAATTATAAACATTTTTAATTCTGAACTTAAACAAATCAGAAATCAAAATAAACCCTATTCGATTTATTAATAAGTCAATTTTCTTCATATTTTTTCTATCTCAAACAATAAATTATATAAATTGTAACATTTTAAAATAATAACTATTTAATGTTGAAAAGTTTATATCATATTATCTTTTTTCATCATTAGTTTTTCTTTTTCTATTTATTTATATTTTTCCTTTCACATTCACAGAAATAAAAATATCAAAATATATTAATTCTATATTTATTCATCATATCAAATCAAATTTTAATAATTTAATTGGGAATTTCGGATAAAGGGAGTACATCAAAATAATTAGAAAAGGTAGACGAGAAAATGATAGGCGTGGTAGAGGAAAATGTGGAAACTAGCAAATGTGTGGTGTCAGGGAAATTGCATGTGACTTGTCAGCAACAACAGGCGGCCCACGTGGCGGGTGGCTGAACCTAAAAATGACTCTCATTAAGTTCAATCATGCTTTGTGAAATTACGAACCACAAAACAACCCAAAAAGGAAAACAGTTCGTTGGGCAGTGTTTCCCTATCGGTCGTGAGGGAGACTACTCGAAAGTTCAAAACGGTCAATATCAATATAGAGTGAGTTCCGCATGAGTAATAATAGGATGATTGATCTTCGCGTTGCATCTTGAGAAGTTGCTCAAAGATAAATAATTGCAAAACATTTTTTAACCTCGAACTAGATTAGACTTGATTGATCTTCGATCCAAAATGAATAGTAAGTATTTTAGATTGAAAATGAACTCAATCTACCTTGTCCATGTGTAGCTGTCATTCATGAGTATGAAACAAAATACACCAAAAAAGCCGATCGCGATCATAAAGATAAAATGCATGATGATCGATAACAACAAGACATACTGAAAAATCTTGTTCGTTACTCAGCAATAATGCACCATGATCTGTATGTATAGTATCAGATCTCGAGAGTGATGCGTGGGTGGAGCCACAAAAATGACCAGATTCCCGTGAACGAGGTGAGGTGCCAATATCTTTTTGTAGGGTTATGTAATGTTTTGGGGTACTCTGCAAGTTTTTCGAAAATGGCTCCCCCACATACGGTGGAAATTGACAACGAAACCAACAACCTATAAAAATCGGTTTCTTATTCTTCTAAGTTTCACAAAAATACTTCGAAAATGGAAGATTTGGAAGGTTTGGAGTGGGATGGATAGTGACCTCGTGGGG
>LIEC01011885.1:30091-92350 GCA_001925005.1 Drosera capensis
GGGGGGGGGGGGGGGTGAGGTGGGGCAGACTTTCCTGATTGCACAATTATCATATCAAAACTGATCGGGTTGAACTGATTGAATTGAAATCCCGAATCATATATGATAATTATGTTTGATGGATTGTCTATGATTTTTTTTTAAAGTAAACAAAATCTTTGTTGTCATTGACGATAATTGACACGTCTTACGAAATGGCATGTATAAAAAATTTCACCAGAAAATGAGACCATATAACTTACGTAATGAGTAGTGTTATGTAATATTTGTAGATTATGATGTTTAATCAAACTATTCTAGAAATCAAGATTTTGACTTTAACTTTGGGAGTGGGGAATTCTCATTCTGTCACAACTCACAAGTACTCCTGTGTGATAACTTTTGTGGCACACCCAATTCATGATACCTAGACAGTTATCACACCCAATTCATGATACCTAGACCCACCCTTAAAAGTCGTGTGGGGCCTGTATCGCTTTAATTCATTCAAATCCTATGCTTTAAATTAAATACTCCTGTGAGACTTAATTGAGAGGCACATCCTTTGATACCAGCCCTCTTAAACGAAATATATTCCACGTCGTATGTCTGGAATCTTCCTAGGTATATATAGTCAGGTTCTCTATTATCCTTGTCCAACTTGTACATCAAGTAGGATTAGTTGTAAATTGTACTATCATTGGAACTTCATCTATTTATATCCACTTAACATTGCAATGCTGACTCAGGAACGATGTAGTGTATATCAGCTTGATCACACAATTTCACACCAACTTAGCATAATAATATTTTGCTTATGCTTTTGGTAATGTCAGAAGTCACTTTGAATTTATTTTTGTGACGATAGGGATAAATGAATATGCTATAGCTAGGAAGACAAATCAAGGGGAGAAACATAGGATTATATTATAGGATGGACCAAGATTCCTTCTTTGTATAGCTAACACTCCACCTCGTGAAGTTTTGAATTAGAGTGGTCTAAGGTCAAAACTCGAGAGCTTCGAGAGAATGTGAAGTGAATGAGAATGTGTTTACTGCCACATAACTCGATCAATTAGTTTGGAGTCCTTTACGGTGATCTCGATCAGCTTCGATCAAATCTTAATAGATGTAACAATCTTATAGACCGAGTTTGCAGTCTCGGCAAGTGTTCGTAGATCTAAGCAACACATCAGTGCTTTGGAATTCTAGAAACATCCGTTGCTGTACAAACAGTGATCTCAAACTGATAAAAATTGGACTAAAATTTCTGTGACAGTTACCTTCAAACCACCAGTCATAACTAACTTCTCCTGGTAGGTTTAGCTGATATAGTATGACCAATTTGCCCATCTATCGCCATCAATCATTTTCTTTTTTGCACACATTGCCCATCTTCACAAGCTTTGCTACTCGACTGTTGATCACATAACTTGTAATGTGGGCAATTCATTCATAGTTTGATGGTTTACTTAATTCATCAAAATCACATCTCATAATGGATGATATGGATAAGACACTGAGGTTGTCAATGCAACTGGTAAAGATCCTTTTCATACTACAAGCTGGGTTTTTCTTTTGCATCAAGGAAAGTGATGCTTATAATACAATGAGTCATTAAGAAAATATACTTACTCTTGTTTGTACTCTTTATATCGTCTCTCTGTACTGGTTGATCTATAGTAGTAGTATCTATCATCAAGCATGTTACTCAAATGAATGATTAGCTTTCAGAATGAGTTCTGAATAGAGTATGTCGATGACGATGTTAACATTATGCTTCCTGACTTGATAATGTGAATGACCACATGTATCAAATTAGATGATCAACACAACAAAAGGATGATTGATTTCCCGTAAGATAGGCATGATCGAAATGGGACGTAATGTATCCTTCGATACTGGCCCTCAAGAATCATGATGTGATGAATAAGTGCAGGAACCGATTTCCACTTGATGCCTATATGTTACCATGGCATAATTTGTCCAGGGAAATGAATTCACAGCTTATTGATTTTTGCAATGCCTTCCCTGTAGAAATTTAATGGTTCTGAAGTTTGGCTTCTCTGGTGCAATGCAGGTCTTAGCTAGCAAAACAAAGATTTACATGGTTTTGGAGTATGCCAATGGCGGAGAACTTTTCAATAGAATTGTAAGTGATCGTTGTTTGATCTGTAAGGATATACGAAAAAGGTAGCGCTGAGAAGCGCTTTTGTATGATCCCAATGCTTAAATAAGTGCTTGGTATTCACAGGCATCAAAAGGAAAACTTTCCGAGGAACGTGGCAGGAAACTTTTCCAGCAGTTGATAGATGGAGTTAGTTATTGTCATGACAAAGGCGTCTTTCACCGTGATCTCAAGGTTGGATTATAATTCTTCTGAAATAACTCTTTGAAGTGCAGAGTGATACATATCCAGTTTGATTTAGATCCTAAGGAAGAAATTCGTTGTTCTCTGATCTGCAGCTAGAGAACATCCTGATAGATGCAAAGGGTAACATAAAAGTATCCGACTTCGGTCTCAGTGCATTGCCCCAGCATTTTAGGGTAAGTTCGTAATACAAGGCCTATTTTTTCAGATTACAACTTTCTCTATTAGTTGCGCACTTCCTCAGTCCTCACCATTCTGTACTGGTCATCAGAATGATGGACTGCTGCATACAACATGTGGAAGTCCGAATTACGTTGCTCCAGAGATTCTTGCAAATAGAGGTTATGACGGAGCAGCCTCTGATATTTGGTCATGTGGTGTCATCTTGTACGTGATCCTCACCGGATATCTCCCATTCGATGACAGAAATCTTGCTGTCCTTTACCAGAAGGTAATACTAAACGAGCTCGCTTTGTTCTGTTCTTTTGATATTTTTCCCCTCAAGATTTTGAATTCCTCCTCTGTGGAGCTGCCAGATTGTCAAGGGAGATACCCAGATACCGAAATGGCTTTCTCCTGGAGCTCAAAATATGATAAAGAGAATCCTTGATCCAAACCCAGCTAAGAGAATTACAATGGCGGAAATCAAAGAAGACGAATGGTTCAGGCAAGGATATTGCCCATCTAGTCCAGAGGACGAAGAGGAGAATATCCACATCGATGAAGATGCACTTTCCATCAAGGAAGTGGTAATTAATTGAATCTTATTGTCATTTTCTTTGAACACAAGATTCCATTAATCTTTTTCCTTTCAAACTTTTGCACCTCGTAAAGTTCGGTACCTAACTAAAGCATTCTCTCGTTTTCAAAATGCAGTCGGATGGAGAAAGGATTCCCGGGTCACCTACTCTCATCAACGCCTTTCAGCTAATCAGCATGTCTTCTTTCCTAGATCTATCAGGTTTCTTTGAGAAAGAGGTAAGCACTCAAACTTTAACAATGTCGAAGATTATAGTTACCAATGTCTCATGGAACATTCAGTTGACCATGACTGGTGCCATACAGGACGCATCCGAGAGGAAGATCAGGTTCACATCGAATCTTTCCCACAAGGAGTTGATCGAGAGGATCGAGGACACAGTAAGAGGAACGGGGTTCATTGTACATAAGAAAAATGGAAAGGTAAGCTTAGCAAACTTGTAAAAATCACAGTGCTATAACTTCGTTGTTTTCTTGTTTCTGTCTCTTGCGCTCATCTAATACACCTTCGTTGTCGCTACCAGCAGATTACCAACGGATAAGTCTATACTCTACTCATCATACTCTTGGTTTTTTATATCCTTCTGTAGTTAAAAGTGGTGAAAGACCAAATAGGTTACAGGAGCCCTGGAAGCCTTTCAGTGGCAGCAGAGGTGAGACGAAATATCCACAACCTTCCAGGAGTTTACCATCCAACATTAATCCTAGGCATGAAACCAGATCATAGATTTCCTCTTATTGTTTCAGGTCTTCGAGATAAGTCCGTCACTGTATGTTGTTGAGCTGAGAAAATCTCACGGAGATACTTCAGTCTATAGGCAGGTTAGTCGCGCATCATATAATATTAGTGAAGATGCAAAAAGTGAAAAACATCGGATATTGCTTCGTGACCAGCCCGGCCGGGCAAACTCATACGCTGATATGTATATAGGAAGTTACTGCAAGCTAAATTCTAGCAGTAATAAATAATGGATGAACAACATGAAAACGCCGGCTAGTTTACTGGAGATGGCAATAGTCATCATCGTATTAATCTTATACATGGGTTTGAATGTGCAGTTGTGTAGGAAACTATCCGACAATCTGGGCGTCTCCAGCAATCCGGAGTTGCTGGGACAGGAGCTGCTAAATCCGCAAACAAGTGTGCCGACGACTGTTTGCTAGCATACATGCAAGCAATGGCGCATCGGTCCATGTAGATAGCACGCCACAAGAACCATCGCGAAGAACTCTTATTCTTTGTAGAACTTTCATTTGTTTGCGCATCCTTGAAAGATGCTGTACAGCCACTAGAAATATGCTGAACGGTGCTACCAGATATGGGTGCCTCCAGCTTATATTTATCTTGGATGAGTTATTAATCAAATTATCAAAGTTTGTTTATAAACCATCACTTGTTTATGTTCTCTCTCTTTTTCAAGCGTTTTCTCGTATATGAAGTCGATTACAGGATACAAATAGCCATATTTCATATATAAATATCCTAAGCTTCTTTTTCACAATGATGGTTTTTTGATTTCGCTGCACACAAATTCTCCCAACATACAGATATTTGGTAACCTAATAGACATGATAGAATCCTCAATTCTGTTTAAGACAACAACTAAATCAATTAGGACATCCAAGGCACAGAGAATGTCTGAAATCAATATCATTCAAACCGAATCTTGAGGTATATATTAACACAGATTCTACAAGTCAGCTTCTTCAGCATCCATATGCAAGTATTTCTCTGAACATTTACCATATTTTACACCGTACTATGTGCAGCGACATCAGGGTATACTAAAGATAATTACAAGTAACAGAAAATGTGCAGTGTGACCTTTAGCTACAATCGGCGAGACTAGATCAATGCAGTAACCTTCTCGGGCTCTTCGTGCCGGACTTGTACCAATCCACCGCAATCTGGCATGGGAAGCTTCTCCTGAAGCACAGCCTTGTATTTTTCATCTCTGTCCTCGATATTCCACATTATTTCAACCTAAGAAATTACATCGATTATCAGAACTGCCAAACAAGATACGTCATATAAAAAGAAGGGTACTCTTGAAACCAAATGGAATATTGACACCAAGAAGAAAATGTTCGTGAATAATGAGCCTTGTATTTCTCATCTCTGTCCTCAATATTCCGCATCACTTATGTTCGTGGCATACCAGCATCAGCACAGCTCAGTGAAAATATACTCAAAGAACCGACAACTCTTCAGAAAAGTATGAATAATTTACCTGTTTCTGAAAATTATCGAATTCTTCCGAGCTAAGGGAGCCATCACTATTTGAATCAAGGAGCTCCATCATCTCTTGTGCATCGCCCCTTTGTGCACCTAGCTCTTCCATAACTTCCATTAGTTTCTCCATGCTTATCCTACCGTCTCCATTCTTGTCAAGGAGATGAAAAGCTCGACCTCTCTCTGGTCTATCTCTAAGCCTTTGAGATTTGTGGAAGGAATGTCTTTCAGACGCAAGGCTGATAGCTCTGCTGCAGCCATCATAATAGCCTTCAGCCGCTTCGCCTGATGACAAAAACAAGATAGTTATGAATGATCAACTGAATTTAATTTGTTGGCACAACAGCAGTGCTAAATCAGAGGAGATCTATCATCTACCAATCGAGAATGCACCAATCGAGAATGCACCAATCCCCTGCAAACCATATGAAGAAAATAATAGAACAGAAACTACTGTGCAAGCTCCCTATGAAAACAACAGATTGCTTCACCTCTTGTGGATCTGTCAGACCACCTTTATACAAAGAGTGGGATGCACTCCCACCTGCGGCCAGCATGTCCATCTCTTCAGTTCTTATCTGTACTTCCATCAACGGCCTTGCACGACCATTTTCACTCACATCAACAGCCATATGCAAACTCTTGTACCCACTTGGGTTAGGCTTTGCTATATAGTCTTTGGTCCTGTGAGGCATTTCTTTCCATAAAGACCGGATGATCTCCCTAGCCCTGTAGCATGCTCTCTCACCACTTTCAGCTGAGTTTGTGCCAGGCTTAGGTCTCATTATAACTCTCAACCCCATTATGTCATTTACCTCTTCCTGGTTTGTGGCCATCTTTCAAAAGCTTCTTCAATGTACTGTAACGACTCTTATACCGACCCTTGACTAGAATATTATCTGTCAAAGTTCCCAAAATCGGATCAGCTTCCAGGGCCTGGAGTAACTGGTCCTTGTAAATGCTGATTAACGGCTTACTTCCTGTCTCGTGGCTCTTCAACCATGTATCCACATAAAGATATGAATAGGGGAACAGGCCACGAAACGAGAGATCTTCAAGTTCTAGTGACAGCAAGTTGGCTCCAATTTATGAGCTAAAGGAGCATGTATTTTCATCACTTCAAGAGAGATAATCTGTTGCTGATACCGAGGTACATAATCAAGATGCCTCATGGTATCCAGCTTGAGAGTTAGATCCAGAATGATTTCCCTGATATCATAGTATGTCAGACAGAACTTCCTCACAGCAGCGGCTATTTTATCATCCAAGACATCGATATTGAAAGGGTTCTTTTTCATGCGCCAGCTTTCATACAATAAATGCCCGGTTCCAGCACCCACTCGATCTTTCACCTCGTTGATAGATGAGACCTGCCTCCCATACTTCTCTAAGTATGGCAGCAGAAATAACTTCTGCATCCATCTGCAATAATTTTCTGTAAAGAATTTACTACTTAATCAAGAATGACTGCATGATTTGTATGCTCAAAATATTCTCACAACAAGAAGCACAAGTTTTGAAACAAGGTAAATAAGAATTCTAGAGGCAATAAGAGTTCAGGTGAAATACGAACTGGTTCACCAACATTTACATTTAATGGGCACAAAGTGTACTTAACAAGAATATCCTAGCATTAAAGGGTAGTGCGCAATGTTAAGGTACCTAAACATGTACAAGGATGCCCCAAAAGCAACTAGTTCATGACTCACTTTTCATAGCCAACTCTAGTTAATAGCAGTGGGTTTGTCAATAGGTCTAAAGTTCCATAAACATAATCATACAGGAAACATGTTCACATATAAATCATGTCATAATGCTCCAATACGTCAATAGAATTAGACTGTCGTTATTCAGTGGTTATTGGAATAGGTGAGGAAACAGAAGAGATCTAACAGAGTAAGCTCTTCTCATTTTTGATCTGCACATGGAATCCGATTCCATGTTCATAACATTTCTTGCCAAATAAACCTCAATATGATTCCACGACGTAATCGTCACACCTTTAAGAAAAACAGATCTCATATTGTACAGATGTACGAGATTCACCATGTTACATTTCTGTAGGTTTTACACCAAAATTCCAAGACAAAGAATGGCTTTATTCCCACAGAACTTGGTATCTCGAACATAATAACCTCTTCTCCTTTCCAATTCCCTTCCATCCAATTCTCCCTAAACAATCAATAGTATTTACAATACAAGTAAACACAAAAATGAGTAACCAAAGAATCATTACTTAAAAGCTGAAGTGCAAACTAAATTCTCTTGGACACTCTGGGAACCTATCTTTCCTATCAATACACTTATTAACTATATTCATCATTCATCAGAACAACGAAGGCCTCGCATGGTCGGATCGCCAGTGTAGTCAAAGTTTTCAAGGACATCGGCATGGAAGAGTGTCATACAGCGCCAGGAAGAATTCTGATCCTTTTCTTTCCAAATCGAAAGTACTATCTCCCTTCAATACTAGAAATTCATCACTCTCAATCACATTCATGAACCAAAATCACCACTCCAGTTCGAGCAAACACACCACCAATCCCCAAAACAATCGAAACCAAAGCATCAATTCTCCACCACAAAACACAAATCAAACCGCACAATCTCGACTAATCCTCTGTTCACCTGCAAATCAGCGAGCACGACCGCAACATCCAGCACCTTCTCGAATCTCGACCGTCCATCCGGCAACTCCCTCAACGCAACAAATTGCCCAAATAACGGCACCGAAACCATCAGCGCCTTGAAGAGGATACGCGACGAGCTCTTCGAGATCGGACTCGTCATCCTCTCCGTCAGCTCGTTGTACGCTCCCACCACCACCGCCACCATCCTCCCTCCCGGATACTCCATCACCTTCTTCTCCCTCTCCGCCGCAGTCCTCGGAGTCGCCGGAGTCGGAATCCGAGTCGATTCGGCGGTTATTGTCATCGAAGCTGGTGGTGGTGAGGATTTGAGGCGGAGGAGAGTGGTGCGGCGAGTGAGTGGTGAGGGGCGGCGGCGGCTGTGGCGGTGAAGCTGGAGAGGGGGGTGGACGGCGGCGGCGATGTCGCGTGTGTGGAGTTCCATCGACGGTGAATTTCGGCCACGGATTGGGGTGGGATGCTTGGTTTCCACCACTTTTGGGATGTGTTATGTGATTGTTTTTTATATTTAAAAAAAAGAATGACTATGTGATGTGCTAAATGTTTAAATAATAATAAAAATTAAAATACGATAATAAAATTTTAATAATTTATTTATGTTATTTAAATTTAAATTATTAATGATTTTTTAACATATTGTGTGTCAATTGTGTTATTGACACACAATTTTTTTATTTATTGTACTTATTATGATGATTGTTTTTATTATTATTATAAGATCATGGATGAACTATTTAAAAAGATCGTGGATGAAAAAAAAATTATAAAATTTGATATGATAAACAGGATATAAGAATATAGATTTTACATTGGATCTATAATTGAAAGGAAAAAAAAAAAAACGAGCTTGTACTTATAATCCATAAGAGTTGAGCTTAAAACATCATCATATTAGGGATATTAGTCCAAACTCCAGATGGGGTGGGTGAACCCCCAAAAGCTTGATCCCATTGATATATATTTGAACCAGGAAAAGCTCAATATGTTTCAAAAACATGCTATCTTTACTATGTATTTGCTTTGATCATTTTACTATGGATGTTTATTTTCATCTTAGTCATGAATGTATTACAGTAGCTTATAAGTTTCAGCTTCTTCGAGTCATTGAGGAGCGTGAAAAGTTTATCCTGGAGAGTATTATTCCTAGACTATTTGAGCAATTTGTAATTTTATTTGTTTCTTCGAATGAAAATCCAGTGATGTACATATAAATATTTTGCCGATTAACAAAAATACAGACATAAGGAAGTGCAAAAAACAACAACAGGATATCAGAACTATTGAAGGTCACATAAATCGATATTTCATTATAAGACTATCGTTTTTTATTCATCAAATTCGATATGATCCGATATTATCGTTTATCTATATAAAAATGACATAAATAACCATAATCAACTTAAAATGATGATGTCTTCTAGACTCATCCGATGGTAGGAGGGGAGACAACATTTCCACCATCATCGACAACAACCCATACACGATTACAACAAAAATTAGGAGGACGCTTTCTGTCTTCTTGATGTATGATGAACGCAGTCACACCAGGATTCTGAGTTTCGATTATCATTTTTGCTGTAAAACCATTATGCCCGACAAGTCCTGGCCACGTGAATGGTCCGCCTGCAATGAACAAAATATTACATTCATGAGAAACAAGTTTTGAACATCACATGTTATGAGAAATGATGCACGGCGAAGTATATGGTTTATCTTACCAGTACTGCAACATTCATAAGTGTCACACCCTGGAGCAGCATTGTGACACTGGAAATTTGACATTTCCACTAAGCTTTCTGATGCGTCCAGTCAGGGTTTGTGTTCCTTCCTTGACTGCAATATCGATCGCTCAGAGCAAATATATAGAAAGATGACCAAGTAATGTGATTCAAAGGTAGTGATTAATTAAGTACATGTTTCTCCTCTCAAAAGAAATTAAGTACATGTTCCTTACTAATCACTTTTTTGGATGGGAAAGGAAAGTTTTGATCAGGACACCTAGTACAAGGAAATTCAAGGAAATAGATTAATGCCCCTAAACATTCCCCCACCCAAACCAAAAAAAAAAAAAAAAAGGGAAAAGGGAAAAGAAAAAAGGGAAGTTTGGGTGCATGTATGAGCGGCAATATTATCTTTCGTCTCATATTCAAGAGAGAATTATTTAAAGGGCCATTTTTTAAATCTTTTTTATTCAAAAATAAATCAATTAATTTTCATTATGTAGAACACCATTATTTAAATTTCATAAGGTTTTTTTACATATTTATCCATTATTAAAAAAATGAAATAAATCTTCAAAAAAAAAAAACAGCATATCTTCATTATTGAGATACAATAATTTTACATAGGAGTGCAACTTTAATAATTCGGTGACGTACATCATGATAATTCTTTATATTCAAAGATACACTTAAATTTACACACACGGTACAACTTCCTCGTATCACCAATCAATAACCCCCATCGGTCATCTTTGTCCCTGGCTGCGAGTTGTTTCACTCCACTGTCGCCTCATCACCCACCATCAACCTCTCTCCAAATGACGATGGAATTTGAGGACGACTACAACGACGACAGACACGAAGGCGATGACGACAACGAACTCGAAGGGTTGCCTCACCACCCACCATCACCCACTCTCCAAACGACGACGGAGTTCGAATACAGCAACGACACTATGAAGCTTGAAGGTGACGAAAATGTCGTCGTACTTGAAGGGTGAGGACAACGGCGACGGACTCTAAGGCGGTGAGGACGACGAAGCTCAACGATGGTTGAGAACTTTTAGAGATGACGTGCGCAGCGTGTTTCAAGTCGGTGAAGGCGGTGCTGGGGATGGACGGTGTGATGGAGGGATTTATGATTTTTTGAGACGTATTTATTGAAAGAACCAAAGGTAAATTTGATATTGATTTTTTTGAAATTTGAATAGTGGTATTTTACATAATAAAAATTAATTGATTATTTTTTGAATAAAAAAGATTGAAAAAATAGTCCTATAGATAATCATACATAAATCGAAAATTAACAAATATGGACCAGCGTGTATTCTTGTAATATTTTCAGCAATTGTTTTGATAAGTCCTGCAAGTTTATTAGTTAACATAGAACTAGTTTGTTATCCGCACTCTGCGTGGGTCTTTCCATTCACACGTTGTCGTAGTAGCTTGATGCACTACTCTAATTTACGTGTGGTGAGAGTTTCTAACGTGAACAAAATTCAAACAGCCAAATGAATCAATAACGGACTTTATTCATCCACGCTTCAAGTACATTAAAAAGTCAAAACATAGTAATTATCTTGCAAAAAGTTGATACAATGAAATCAAATTGTATAACAAATATCCTTTTGGAAGAACACTGAAAAATATCATAATGACAAAAACAAAGCACAGTTGAAAGATTATAAGCATAACAAATCGGGCAGGGTTGAGGTAACATCGACGTGACATCCAATAAAAATGAAAATGTTACAAAGTGAAACAATATTGGTAATAAATTCTCGTGCTAGTTTACATCCAATAATGAAAATGTATCAACCAGGGATCTTTGAGGGCAGCATCTTCTTTATAATTTGAGAAATTGGTAATAAGAAAATAATTAAAATGGTAAAATTAATTTCAGTCATATACAAATTTGTCATAATATTGAGCACTTCATCATCTAGGAGTGTTCTCTGGTACAAAAAGATTGAGTTCTTCCTTCTCTAAGAATCCCATTTTCCATATTTTGAAACTCTTAAAGACCTTTAACAAAAAAATTGAGGGACATGCATGCATGAAAATCATTCGATAGTTTTGATGTCATTGCACACACAAACCATCTCCATTCAATGAAACAAAACCAAATGCACTGCTCATCAATACGATCGTTCCTAACACTCAAAAATCTTGCAACAAATCTAATTTATCATGGACCCGAATAAAATACATATGTGAATTGGGTGCAACTGTTAATCCAAAAAAACTTAAAGTGATGGATTATGAGTTATTTATATATATATATATATATTTTTTTTCTTCACGATCGATACGGATAAACATACTTACACATATCCTCAACACTTATTTCAAAGATCAATAAAAGAACCCAGCACTCGATCATTTGATTGTGGGACGACAAGCACTCAACTCAACCACATTTCTATGTCAATGATTCATCGATGATATAGCTTGTGGGATCTGATGTAGATGGGATCGGGGATCAGATATCTTTGGTTAGGGACAAAAAACAGCAGAATCAAATTTGGACGAACTAAACGAATTAACTAAATGATGAAAATAGTGCATTGTACCTAGGAGTACAAGTACATGGCCAAATATCAAGGATGATACGTACACGAACCTAGATATGTGGTATTAAGAGAATCTATAGACAACTATGATTCCGTTTTTCAAATATGAATCACACCACGTTTCGATTCCACACAGGGTTGTCGACGACACGGTGAAACCCTTTGGTGATGATCTTCGAGTGGTTAAAGCTATGAGACTTGTTGGTTTGATGGAATCGGCGACAATGGCGGTGCAGGTTTGGAGGATGAGGTGGCCGGCAACAGCAGGAGGAGTAGGACTTGGGAGAGTTCTCTCCTCTGGATGTTAATATAAAGAGCGCTAGCTATGATATGGGAGTAAAAGAATTTATGGGTTAACATTTATATTTTCCTATATCAGTTACATTTATTATTTTTATTGTGACTGTTAATGGGTAGCTTCTGTGCTGTTTTTTTTTTGTTTTGTTTATATATTAATGTGGTTATTATTTCTTCATATGAATCACTAAATTAATAAGTTTTCCGTTTACAAAGAAGAGAGAGCTAAAGAATGTTTTGTAACTCCTATAATGATTAGACTTTTTTAAATATTTTATTTAAGAATTAAATGTTCAAAGATAAAATACCTTCAATATCCTCTAGAAATTATTATAATTACTATAATGTCATGGTATTTCATGGAAAATACATATGATGGAATGCATGTGATTTGTGGATTTATATATAGTATTGATTATATGTATTTCACTTCTTTCGCATGTTTTCTATCTCTCCTTTTCACGTCTTGGTTCCTGAGTCTCTTGACTCCTGTTGTTATGCCTTACAAAATTCCTCAATTTCAACTCAAAAACAATTGAAAATATATGATATGATCAAAATCTTATATGTAACTATTTTGAGTTCTCAAACTTCAATATAAATAATGTACTCCCCAACACATGTGACATACCTCAATGACAACAAACTATAAACTAGTTGCCCAATACTTTTCTGATATGTTTGCCGGAAAATCACAGGGAATGAATTGCCCTTCTCTCAATTCCAGGGAATGAATTGCCCTTCTCTCAATTCCAAGTATAGCTTTTCTCATCTGAATTCAGTCTAGCCATAGCCTATATGCTTGATTTCACTCTTTGAATCTGGTTTAGAGGATAAGATTATACAGGGAGAAAGCAGAGAGGCTATTTGCATTTCTTAACCTTAAAGTCAATCCCACAACACATTTTATGCAACAAAAAGAGAGTACGGACCAGACGGTGTGGTCCGTCCCTTGCTTCGAACGGCAAAAAGGGAAAATAAAATTAATCGGGATAAAACGGAACAGTTCCATGTTACCAACAGTGGAAACCGTTCTTTCCTTTTTCTCTAACAAAAATTCTAAACTTATTGTTAGGATTCAAGCAAAAAATCCAACGTAAATATCAACAATCAACACAAGATTAACGTGGTTGATCTTAAACTGTCCATGAGCAAACGCCATATCAATTGATTCTTCTGAAAATCGAGAGGTTACAAAATGAAGCTTTGTGCTTGTGGTTGCTGAATCGAAAATTAATCATCCAAACCCTAGTTCTGTAAAGGAGTTTATATAATACTCCGTATATAGATGGAATTACCAAACTATCCTTAGTGTTAACACGGAGAAATGTAGTTACGCGTATGCTTCATGAAAAGGGGCGTAACTCTTGATCCGTACGTCGGATCGGACTGAAATTTTGACAGGAGCTTCACATCACAAAACTCAAAACGAAACGAATCGTAACACGACACAAGAAGTCTATAAACATACAGAATCCTATATTAGATAAACACATGTTACACATTTATCCTGACATGATGCCATGAATCCTATGACAGATGAGTCCACTATTGCTGAACTATAATCCCAACTAATTCCATGCTTCAGAACACCTGGTTCATCATATAAGGCACAATGATGGCGACGACGAATGGCAGGCCTCACAAGTTCTGTTAAATGCTTCATTATCTAGCACAAATCTTGGATTTTCATGCCCATGGAAGCCGTTTGCAGCTCTTCAGGCCGCGATTTTCTTGTCAGCTGATGTTTTGCTAAATATCAGAACTTTCTACGTGTTTTGCTTCTTCTATTATGTACGTTCTGTTTAGAATCGTAATCCTAGCATATAAGGCACACCGACACTGGGAATCGATAACCGTCCTTGTAGGAATGGACCGGCAGTGAACCTCAGCGCCCCATTCCTTTTCTTGATCACCCCATAACCCTTCCAATCTACCCTGTTATTAGTGTTGGCACCGGGGCCTCGGTTCCTGTACTCTCTATAAAACAATGTATCAAGAGCAAAGTTAACAACCCAAGGCAACCACCCGGCGGGCTGAACGAAATCTGCCAGGGTCGATTCCATGATTATCGTTCTCGAGTACGTCTTCCATGGCCGGCCCAGATAAGTTTGAGTCTCGAACCGAAGTGGGTACAACTTCTGCTCGGGGCAGTTATGGATTATGATCCCCTTGGTTCCACGGGGATCTTTCCTACCCTGGGCGGTCACAGTGTTCTTTTGACCAAGTTTTGGATCGAGGTGGGGCTGTCTCCAAAGATGAAGTCGACTGTGCCGGAGATAACACAGTACATGTAGAATTGGCGATTAGTTTGGGCATAGAGCGAGTCCTGGTATCCGTCTTATTGGGAATATGAAGCAGCGAACTCAATTCCCCACTTATAAAAAACTGATAGGAGCAACTCAACAAATATATGATAGAAAAATAATGACACAAACATCAAGATTTTTAACGTGGAAAACCCCTCAAAATCAAGGGTAAAAACCACGGTCGTCAAGACCAATCAACCAGCTCCACTATGATCAAATCAAAATACAAAATGTACACAATCAAGTGCACACAACCATGCAAACAACCAACCGAAACAGCAAAACAAAACAAGCTTGCAAATACAAAACAAGAACATAAACATCCTCAAAAAACCCTGAGGCACTGTCGAGGCAATATCTCACACCTCCGACTTCGACTTTGTCAATCCAACCGTTCAGAATTAAGAACTGGATGTCCAGAACATGCTGACAAAATATCAATCCGATCCAACGGTGAACAAATCAGCAAACGCCGTTTTAAGGTGGTTGTGTTTTGTGTAGATTTCTCTTGTACATGTACCCCTACGGGTATATGCATATTTTTGACCCCTTGGCTGACTTTTATACATCATATAGCGGTTTATGCAAGAAGAGGCGGTGATCCAATTTGTTGGGCTTTTGGTTGGGTTTGGGCCACATAGGAGTGAGCCCAACAAGCCTTTAAACCCAACACGTCTACCCTGGTGTTGTAGAAGGCTGACCTGTCTGATTGTACTCGCAATGCCACGGCTTGGTGACCCTCTGGTCCTGCTACATTCTGAAATCGCAATGCCACGACCAATGCCAGCTGCATTTAAAACTCACAAGTTAGCAAATTTAATAGTGCCGAAAAAGATCATAGCACCTATGTGTATGAGTCTCGTAAACTTACACGAAGATTAATCTAATATACATACATATATATGTGTGTGAGAAATCAATAATTATTAGCTACTAGCTTATTCCCAGGACGTGAAAATGCAAGTCTTTTTGGTTGTTTCATATACTTATGTTTTCAGTTGACTTACTAAAAGTAGCTGTTTTATAGGTCGTGAGATTATCTGCTAAGCTTTTGTTTCCCCTGATGAGGGTCATCGGCGGTCCATCTCCGTACATGAGTATATTCACCAAATCCTCCTCGATAATAATTTGCTCTTCATAAATTCCAGCCTTCACATATATCACAAATCTCCTCTTCAATCCCTTGGGATAAGCTCGCAGTGCATCCGTAACGGTCTTGAATTGACCACTCCTGTTCTGAGACACCACCACGTCCGACTTTATATAAACAGGCTGCACCGACAACAGCTTCCTGTCGGCCCTGGTGAGCCATCCAGGAAACCGATCATGACGATCAGATGTGGTGTCAACTAGCTGCCTTGATGTGTCCGAGGTTGTGGTCATGTTTACTTATATGTCGCTTATGCTCTATGTCTGTCACCTCGGTGACCATTGCCAAGGCATTGCTTGCTAGTTGAGAGCATTGAGTAGGTCCTTGTCCATTTTATCCTTGATTTCTGGTTGTGTGACACCATCAAGGCATGACTGTTAATTTGATATTGTCGCGCTAAGCCAGTTCCTGAGCTCGTCAACTCGATCGACCACAGTTTGGTTCAGCGCATCACCAACACTGGCAAATGCCGCTTGGAGCTCGTGAATAGCCAAGGTCAATCGCTCGTTGCAATCCTCGAATGCCATCTTTTGTCTTGGCTCATTTGCAGTCTTCGCTATTACCGCGGATCTCTCCATGCCTGTATCAGATGAATTGTAAAGGACTTGTCTATTTTTTAGAGCAACTCACCTTGTTAGAGATTGCACCAGAGCAACTAACCATACAATTCAATGACGACTATACCTGTTTTCAGGGCATCAATGGTCACGTTAATGGCGACTGCAAGAAAGTCTTAGGAGTCGCTGTTTCGTTATATGCGATAGAGCTAAGTGTCACGGGCCGAACTTGACCCAATGTAAAGCCCGTGACATGTTGATGCACCCATGAAAATAGCCCATCAAGTAAGTCCCAAAACCTAGAGAATTCCGGAAAACTTTAGAACATTGTGTACATATGTAGGATTTGTTAGGGTTTTCTAGAAGTTTCTTGAAAATCCTAAGGTTGGAGGACTCTAGAACATGGAATTTAGAATCTTCCATAGACATGTATATAAGGAGGGGTTGGGTCATTTGTCAAACCCATCCTTCGGGAAACCATCCTCAAGTGAGTTCAATCCCGTGTAAGCTACAAAAACACAATCAATCCAAAAGCAAAGCATTCCACTTCTTCCAAGCTAGAAGGCTTAGTTTAAGTGAAGGTTGGGAGTAGCTTAAGTGCCGTACGGGTCTTGAATCTCTAACCCCGTGACATAAGGCTATCAACACATGTTCGTTGGTAATCCGTTTGGCTGCAAATAGCAGCAACCGCCTTCGACGTAGAAGCAAACGGATCTTCAGAATCATCTTTGGAACTTATGTTATGAACACCGACGATGAGGCCGATGGCAATGCTGACTACTAGGAGAATCGATAGACCGAGCGCGACTGGTTTTCCAGGTCCCATTATTAAGTGAAATTATCTGTCACAACAACGTGTTGCTGTTTCATGCCAGATGGTGTCGAAATCCAGAATCAGTGCTAATTTTAGTTCCAATTTGTGTGATTAAGCACAAGAAGAGCATCGATCAGACATATTTGTTCAGGTTAACGGCTGTGGTTTAAAAACGTACCATCCGTATGAGCTCATGGATGTTTGTTTGCTCCGAGGTAGACTCTGTGATGTTGAGTATTACGTCAAATATCATCCATCTTCAAACATTTTTTGGTCCAACTCCATCCTCAAACTTACCCATTGTACTAATTCTGAAAAAAAAAGGGGCAAATGTACCTAAGGCAGGGCAGTAGTGTGATTGACCATAAGGCTCGATAAACACGATTAGTCAACTTCATTTTCGTCTGTTTAAATCAGCTGAATCTTAAACCTTTCGATTGCAATCGTATAAACAGAACTACTCCTAACAAATCACATAGGTTCCCAAAATTGGTTTTTAAAGAGAGTTCATACTCCCTCCATCCATCCATGTATGTTAAATTTTTATGGAATTTAATGAAAAAATAATAATTTTTTTATATGATTGGAATTTATTGTAACAGTTATGAAGAAAATAGTAGATATACAGTAACTAAGTTTGATTGATTTTATATTTTTTTAGATAAATTTTTTTCTAACAGTATATATTGTAATTATTATGAGACATAAAAAAAATAAATATTATATTTATTTCAAGACGGATAAAAAAATGAATCTTCAATAAAAGACGTCCAAGAAACTGCATATGACATTTTCTTTGTATAAGTTATGAATAGCAATAACATACTCTCTCCTTTTCTGTCCCAATATTATTACAACAAATTAACTTGATGAGCAAATTTAGGAGTAGGTTGACTTTGAATAAAGCTATACAATTTTCTTCTCCTTTTCCCCGAAAATCAAAGTTCAAATGACAAACGACAAAAAAATAAAAGGAGCGAAAACTTGAATAAAGGGTAACAAGGGAAAAAAATTATGTGTAATGATATATGTATTTCTAATAATAAATAAATGATTGAGATCATATTGTTAAAAAATAATAATATGATCTTAACTGTTAATTTGTGTTATTTTAATCTCAATCATTGATTTATTAATAGATACAATTATATCATGACATACAGGATAATAATGTCTTCGTAGCACAAAAGGTGTTCCATTTTAGGACATGTTGCAAACAAAATAGGATATCTTAAAATGTGAAAATGATACAAAAATTATGAGATTGAGGGAATTAACAAATATTCTTCCATCCCATCTTAATCGATACGTGTGTATTGAATTTATATGTATTTTGATTAAAAAAATAATTTTTTTTTGATAATATTAAAATTTAATGTAACAACTCAGAAAAGAATTAATAGTTATATTATAATGGATAAGGATTGAATTGATTTTTGTTATGTTAAAAAATTAATTAAAGAAAAAGGGGGAAAGAATACGTATCATCAGTTGAGGATGTAGTGACGCGCTTGATATCACACATTCCCACACACCCTGCAAAACTGCACCGACCACGTCACCTCCACCGCCGCCCACCACCGCCCACCACCGCCGCCGTCACCGCAACGACGGCTCCGCGGTTCCGCAGCCTCTGCAATCGCCGCCGCCGACCACGGCCAACTTTTCCGGCCACTTCTCGCTGAAATTTCAGTGCGAATTAATTCATCGATGCCCTAGCTTTTCGAGCGGAGCTGAATGCTGTCTGAAAAATGAATAGGTCTGATTCGAATTCGGATACTTCGTTTTTTGTTTGCGTTTTGTATGAATCGGAATTGCTGTTAGTTGTGTTGATTCATTATCGCTGTGATCTTGATGATTCGTGGATTTGGTTCATATATGGATGTTGTTACTTAGCGTATATGTATCTGTGTTTGGTGTTTGGTTTTTGCATTGAAGACGAGTGATAGTTATAGTGGAATTGCGACTATGTTAAGCGGAAAGCGAAGGTATTTGACGTGATATGGTTCGGTTTGGGATGATTGAATTGATTCAGATGAGCTGTGTTCTGTGGTTTCGGTGATTGATCACTCTAAATAGTGTGCAATTGTTTCGTTTGCTTGGGGTTCCTGGACTGTTTGGCTATGTTTAGCTGATGAACTTGAAGTTGAGCAGTGTTGTTCAGGGGTATGTATTTAGGTAAATGTTAGGATGGGATTATGATTGTCTTGTGTATTTCAGCGACATGTAAAAGAAGAGAGATACAGAATGTGTGGGGGAGAATGTGAGAACAAGAGGATGATCAACTTTTGGTGTTGTGAACGAGAAGTATATTACTAGTAGTGACCGGGGTAGATTCTGATAGACATGTTGGACGACTCACGATTGCTTGGATTCAAGAACACATGCCCCTTTTATAGGCTCTTTGTGTAGGTACCTGTGCCAAGGCTGAGTTTGGTGAAAGAGATGCGACTTTTACCACCCAAGATGCCAAATCCAAGAGATGCGTGAAGAATATTTAACATGTTCCATGGGAATGCAGAAAAGGCCAGTCGATAAGTAATTAAAAGTAGTTATCCTACTTGTTGGTATTGTCCTAGGTGTTGATGATGGCCTGGTCTAGATAGTTTTATCTGCAGCTTCTTGGTTGAAGATTCATGAGTTTGAAATGAAATCCTCTATTTCTATACGCTAGCACTATGCTATGTTTTTTTGTTCTGAGGAAAGATTGTCAAAAAACGTAGTATCGATGCATACATCTGTATATTTACACATACTAAAAGCAACCATTTGTTAAAATCTAACATAATTTTCGTAAAATCCAACCATCCAGTTTATTTTTCCCATTCCCATCGATACTAACTATGGATTTTACTTCTGGCTCCTTTTGCTGAGTAGAGTGTTTACCATCTTCATTATTTATTGCATTCTGTTCTTCAGCTGCATAATCTGATGATGGAGGAGGTCTTTATATGGATTCGTCGTAGAGATGATTGAAGAGATGCCACCTCTGCGTTCTCTTGGGTATGTCGACCCTGGTTGGGAGCATGGGATTGCTCAGGATGAGAGGAAAAAGAAGGTTAAGTGCAACTATTGTGGGAAAGTGGTTAGTGGCGGAATATATAGGCTAAAGCAACATTTAGCCCGGGTCTCAAGAGAAGTAAGACATTGTTACCGGGCACCAGAAGAAGTATACCTGAAAATGCGAGAGAATCTGGAAGGATTTCATTCTACTAATAAGCCAATGCTGACAGGACATGAAGATGGGGCATATTCTAATTCTTGTTCGCATGACGTCATGAATAAAACAATGAGAAAAGCTGGTTTCAAAAGAAAAGGTCACGGAGCAATAAGCAATCAAAGTCTGGTGATGAATTGTTCCCCTCTTTCTTCTCAGGGTTATGTGGACCCCGGTTGGGAATATGGTGTTGCTCAGGATGAAAGGAAGAAAAAGGTTAAGTGCAATTACTGCGGCAAAGTTGTTAGTGGAGGCATCAATCGGTTTAAACAACATTTGGCTAGAATCCCAGGGGAAGTTGCCCCTTGTAAAAATGCACCAGATGACGTATATTTGAAGATGAAGGAAAATATGAAATGGCATCGAAGTGGGAAAAGGCCTCAAAGGCCAGATGGCTTGGAAACACCCGTTTTGTATGGGAACTCATCTAATGAGACTGAAGCGGATGAGCAAGATGACGATGGCGCTGATTCTACGAGGCAAGAGAAGCTAATTATCGGGGACAAAAGGTTGGGCAAAGGTGTCAAAAAGGATTTCAGTGGAAGAATTTCTTCAGAAAGTGGTTCTGATTTGCACTTGACGAAATTGAGGTCTGTATCTGACGTTATGAAGACATCAATGAATAGTAAATATAGACAATCTCGAGTGCCATCAAGTAGGAAGAACCGTAAGGAAGTCATTGCAGCCATTTGCGAGTTCTTCTATTATGCTGGGGTTCCATTACATACAGCAGACTCGGTTTACTTTCAGAAGATGTTCGATTTAGTAGGCCAGTATGGAGGTGGTCTTGTTGCCCCCTCTTCCAGACATATTTCTGGTCGTTTTTTGCAGGAGGAAGTGGGATCTATCAAGAATAACCTACTGGAGTACAGGGCATCGTGGATGCTTACTGGTTGTTCTATTATGGCAGATAGCTGGAAAGATAAACAGGGTCAAACACGTATAAATTTCCTTGTTTCTTGCCCCCAAGGTGTGCACTTTATATCTACCGTCGATGCAACGGATGTGATAGACAATGCAACCAACTTGTTTATGTTGCTGGATAAAGTTGTGGATGAGGTTGGTGAAGAGAATGTTGTGCAGGTACTTGACTTGACTGTTCTTTTCTCTTTGAAAATTGTTTCTGGTATGCCGCGGGCAATGTTATTAGCCCGACCTTGCAGTTTAGGCTCTTTCCCTTGCATGTGATGCAGGTGGTTACACAGAATACTCCGTGCTATGAGATTGCTGGAAAGATGCTTGAAGAGAAAAGGAGGAATCTATTTTGGACACCCTGTGCAATCTACTGCATTGATAAAATGCTCGAGGAACTTATAGAAATAAAAGTAGTAGCAGAGTGCATTGAGAAAGGACAAAGAATTACGAGATTCATCTATAATCGGTTGTGGCTTCTTAAGCTTATGAAAAAGGAATTTACTGGAGGACAGGATCTTCTGAGACCAGCTATTACAAGATCGGTTGCAAGTTTTGCTGCTCTGCAGAAATTAATTGCCCAACGGAGTGGTCTTAAGAGATTGTTCTCATCCAATAAATGGCTTTCATCTCGATTCTCCAAATCAGATGAGGGTAAGGAAGTTGAGAAAATTGTATTAAGTGATGCTTTTTGGAAGAAGATGCGCTTTATTTGGAGAACAGTGGAACCAATTGTCCTGGTGCTAAAAAAGGCTGAAAGCACTGGAAGCTCCGCAATGCCATACATTTATAATGACATTCACAGAGCAAAACATGCAATAAAAAGCATTAATGGGAACGATGTACGTAAGTACGGACCATTCTGGATCGACAATCACTCGAGTTCCATGTGTCATCATCCTCTGTATCTTGCTGCATACTTTTTGAATCCAGCATATCGATATCGTGCTGATTATATTATGGTATGATGAAATATGAACTTGGTGTGTGTGTGTTTTGTTTTGATCTTCCAATTAAAATCCTTTTGTTTTTTCTTTTATGTTGAAGAATCCAGAGATGATGCGTGGCCTAAATGAATGTATCATCAGACTTGAGCCTGATGGTGGAAAACGTATCTCAGCATCCATGCAGGTAAAAGTTTCAATATTATTGTTTTTTTAAAAATTTTGTTGCTAGTACTGTCGTGTAGAGGGCTACTTGTAAAACATATTTTACTGGCATTTCTTTTACCTTTTTTTTTTTTGCTGTAAATCAAGATTTGTTTTTTATGACGATAACTAATTAAAGACTTAAGCTGCTTCGCACGTTTTAATGGGCCATAGGACAGAATTCCTTTCGGCATTACCGAATGAAAAAAGGAGAAAACCTTTTCAATAGATTTCTCTAGTGGATTTCGCTCTCAAGTCTGGCTTTGCCTTGTACATGAGGTTTACAAAAAGGAACATTTAGTCATTAAGACCGACTCGAAGCTCGAATCTGGATAGCAGTTAATAGTTATGATCCTGGATATTAGAATGCGTAGAGATATGCCCTAGACTGGGGGTTGAGGAATCCATAAAACCTAGCTAAAAAAGAGAACCTTTTCACAGTAGGTATAAACAAATAAGTAATTAATATGATGTCGTTAGAAATTAAACAAATAACTGAGTTCAATGTGATGTCTGTATATTCTCAAACTGCTGTAGAGTTGGAGTCCCGTCTTTTGCTGATAAAGAAGGCTGTGTTGCATATAATATGATGGTTGATCTTAGTTGTAAAGAAGCTAGATCTATGTACCTGCAAACTTACTCCTTTTTTTGCTTTCCATATTTCAGGTTGCTGATTTTATGTCGGCCAAAGCTGATTTTGGTACTGAATTGGCAATCAATACTCGATCTGAACTTGATCCAGGTACTCATAATCGTAAATCCCATACAAGACCCCATTTGGTTTACTAATACAGTCCCTGTCACAGTAGGGTGTGCTCCATTGTTGACGAATTTATCTAACTTTTCTCTTTGTGTGGGTTTGGCTCTGTAGCGGCATGGTGGCAGCAGCATGGTATGAATTGCCTAGAATTGCAGTGGATAGCTGTTCGCATTTTGAGTCAGACATGCTCTTCTTTTGGGTCAGAACATAATTGGAGCTCCTTTGACCAAATCTCCAGTGTAAAAGTTAATCGTGTTGCTCAGAGAAAAGCAGAGGATCTAGCCTATGCGCACAACAATTTGCGTCTGAGTGAACAAGAAAGGTGGAATTTTAATGGCTCCACAGCACTTGACACTGTTCCCATGGATGGTTTACTAGATGATTGGCTTCTAGAGACGGAGAATCAACCATTGGAAGATGATGAGGTAGGTTTTCGCCTTATCTATATTCTGCCATATATTGATATGCAGTATCAGATTCTGAGAAGTTATTTATTTATCTTTTTATTTCCTGGATGATGGTAGTAGTTCTTGTTTCTTAGCTAATTATTCGTCTTTCACTGAGAATTTTATTTTGGATTTACAAACTTTTCCCCTTTGATTGGCCTCGGCGACAATCCACGGCACTTGTTGGATTGGAAGCGATATTTTCATTGTCTATTTATTTATAGGCTATAGAGGTTTAGGTTTTCGTGTTCCTTTAGCGGGTTCATAGTCGAACTTGATTAGGTTGATTTACTACATAGCTGTATGCGAGCAAGGTTTTTATTCGTATGGGCACTATGGACTATACATAGCTGTGTGTGTAAATGATCAGCAACTAGTTCTTCGAAATTTATGAATTACGACCAATTCAGCCTGGCTCCTCTCCCTCCATAGCTTCTCTTACTAGCGCATAAACCTGAATGCCTGGTGTTTGCTGGAGCACAGGTTCGTGCCACGGGTGATAACCAGGTATGGAGATGGAAATAATGGGATCCCAATTCCAGAATCTTCTCACCATCTGGACATCCTCTTCAACTTTGAAAGAGAAGTAATCACTCGTTTCTGAATGGCATCATTATGTCGGGAACTCGAATTACCTGCCAGCTTTAGTATCGATGTACCAAAGGTGACTGAAAATTTCACTTCTTCTCCTGCAGGAGCTCCTTGACAGCGAAGACGAATATGAGTATGGCATGATCGAGTATGATGACTGTCGAACAGATGCTCAGAGAGGTTCCCTGGAGATGGTTACTTTGGCTGATGTAGAGCCATTGGCATTGGATGCCGATGGTATTTCAGATGCTGCCCCTGATGATGATAATGAGCTGGAATTCCTAGACGAAGTTGCCAGCGATTGAATAGTCTCAGGCCTGAGGATAATTGACAGTAAAAAGAGAAGAGCATCCATTAGGTTCTTCTGCTTCAGTTAGTGTACATTTGTTGCGTGCCATATTGCCATCTCTTCTCGTGTCTATACGAAGGCATGCTTTCGAAAGATTGATCTTAATATCTTTTAGTCAATCATCTATTATTCTTTCGCGCAGCCTGTGTTCTATATCATCCAGTTGCAGCCGATGTTGTATTCACAGCATTTTATGTGATCTGTGAAATGGAAGCTACATTTTCATTGCTGAGGATAACTGTAGTTAAACAATGCGAAGTTCCTCAGGACTTCTTCCCAGGATCCCTGCAGATGATTCTAAACTTGCATCTTTGTTACGTGCGGGGTAAGATTGATGTTTAACAAGCAAAGCTGCCAGCATCAGTATGCACAAAAATAGAATATATTGAGCTGAACTTGTGTTTTGGCCCAAAGTTCTATATGTAAGAACTTAGTATGCCCGAAAATTTTGCCAATTCACTGTAATTTATGATACTCGAATGATGTCACAGAACCCTTTAACGCTACAGATATCTATTGTATAACTATTAATAGCGTTATCTTTTTTATTCGATGTGCATCTATTTACATGATTCCGAACAAAGGGAATCTAATGCACTGCCTCGCAATTATCCTACAAACAAAGATAATCGGATGTGTTACCTCACAATTATCTTCAAAACCTGTGATCAACATCAACTCTCAAGTTTAAGATCTTATAATAATACTATTATTACGGAGTATAATTTATGATCACATGCGTATGAATGATTGATCCCAAACTTGAAACTTGTCTTTATACACCAACAATTGCAAGTAGCAGAGGACCACCACACCTCACCTGTCTCTTCATGTCAAGAATCAATCCCCTATTCTTCCCCTTTTCCACGTTACTCTCCTACACTTATCCACCCCCATCAACTACACTCCAAAATCAAATGCTCTCACCATTATTTCACCCGTCGAACCCATAATCATCGACCCTTTATCATGGCAGCGAAGAAGCTATGCGATAGTCTCCTCCTCGACGAGGTATCGAAATGGGGGTCGATGAAGCAAACGGGTGTAACACTGAGGTACATGATGGAGTTCGGGTCAAGACCCACGGATCGGAACATGCTGATTTCGGCGCAGTTTCTTCACAAGGAGTTGCCTATTAGGATTGCTAGGAGGGCTATTGAGATCGAGACTCTGCCTTTCGGGTTGTCCCAGAAACCCGCTGTCTTGAAGGTTAGGATGGGAGTTTTGGTGGTTTTTTTGGGGGGTTTAGGGTTTGTGGGGTTGTTAGGGTTTGATGGGTTGCATGTTGGGTTTTGGGGTGATTTGTGAGGTGGGTTTGATGGGGTTTTGTTTTAGGAAAAAGTTCTGCTGTTGTTCGGAGTGATAAGACTCTGTGCATCTTGTCCTTCCCAAACCCTATCTGTGACTGGGATATTGGGCCGTTGTTGTTGTCATTTGATGGGGTTGATGGGGTTTTATTTCAGGGAAAAATCTATTTGTTGTCCACAACAGGGTAGGACAGCTGCGTGCATCTGGCCCTCCCAACTCTGCCTATGACGGGATGCTTGAGTCGTTTTCGTTTGATGAGGTTTAATGGGTTTGAGGGCTGCGTGAGATGGAGATGAGATAATAAGGTTTTTATTGTGATGTTTGAATTGGGATTGGTGTTGTTGATTTGTTTTTGTTCTGATTATTTCTGTTGTTTTAATGGTGATTGGTAACTATTGGTTCCACTGATGAGGTTTTACTTTTCTGATTCTGTATTGTTAAGTACGAAGTACTCAGTACACATCTAGTGCCGGAGATTACGACAAGGTTTATGATAGAATATTGTTCGTTTCTCCTTAATAATAAACTTATGACCGCTAAGATACCGTTGAAGGGATCAATGGGTCAATCTCACTCCCTATAACTGATAGTATTCATTTCCTCTTAGGAATTATGTCGGGGAACTATGGATCACTCATGTTGGTTTATGGATATATGTTTACTTTGGAATTTGTTTGTTTCGGTTTCTATCCTTCTAATTTGTTCTGATTCTTTGCATTTCTAACTACATTCATAGCTTGTTTGCAGTCATAAGCAGACTGCAAGTTTTATCGGGTTTAGGAGGAATGATCCATACTTGGTTTTTGCAAGTCTATACATTAGAACATTTGTGTCACAGAGGGGAAAACAAGTTTGATATGTGATGTGTAGTTTTGTTACAATAATGCTGTGAAGAGAGAGTTAAAGTTTGTTCATGTTTTTTTTTTTATGCAAGTGCTGTATTCCTTTTTAATTGTTGATTGAAGTATGGGAAGTTCCATCGTTTGATAAATCAGTAAGCTACTTGAATGGGAAGTCTGTACTGATGAAGTCCACTACCTTACATATAATTGTTCTTTTTTTTTTACCTTGCATATACAATTATGTAGATCTTCTAAAGTACATAGGCTTTGGAAATTTCACTCGTGTTGATGTTGAGTATTGTAATGAGCTACACGGAGTAGGCTTCTGAATCATTTCATCAGTAGACACACGAGTTATGCTTTTTATTGGTTTGCTACTTTTCATCATGTTTTATAGGTAGTTCTCATTTGATTCGACTATCACCACCTTGGTTGAACTCCACTTCTCAACCGAAGGAGATTTTCATACGATATATTCATTTCTTGTGTGCAATGGTAAAAAAGATGAGGATTTGATTCAATGGTAAAAAAAAAAAAAAGATGAGGATTTGATTTGGTTGTTTTCGTCTCATTTGTTTCAGGTTCAAGATTGGTATGTGGATTCTTTTCGTGATCTTAGATCATTCCCTGAGATCAAGAACAAGAATGATGAATTGGACTTTACACAGATGATAAAGATGATAAAGGTTAGACATAACAATGTCGTCCCAATGATGGCCTTGGGAGTTCAGCAATTGAAGAAAACCATGGATACTAGGATTCTTTACGAGGATTTGGATGATATTCAACAGTTCCTGGATCGCTTTTATATGTCCAGGATAGGGATTCGAATGCTCATAGGTTTGTCCTAGCTAGTGATTTCTTATTGTTCCTTCTTTCTCAGGGATAGTGTGATTTCAATTACTTCCCTTGCATTTTTTCTAAATTATTGGCCTTCTCAGGGCAGCATGTGGCCTTGCATGAACCAAATCCAGCTCCTGATGTAATAGGATACATACACACGAAAATGTCTCCTATGGAGGTGGCGAGAAATGCTAGTGAAGTTGCTCGCTCTGTTTGTATGAGGCAATATGGCTCTGCACCTGATATTGATATCTATGGTGATCCAAAGTTTACATTCCCGTAAGTTTTCTCTCTCTTTCCTTTCTCTCCTTTCTGTACTTTGCCAAGCTTGATATACGATAGCAAAAAATATTTTTTTTGGTTGCTCATTTAACATTATGTTTCTATGAACATTTGAATGGACTCGGTTGCGCTTCTTAAGATGGTCCATTAAGTTGAAGAAATGAGTTTGAGGTTGATTAATTTGGAAACTATTGTGATTCTACTTCGGAAAGCTCGAGTATAGTATTGCATTGAGTGATGATCTCTTGTTTCCATGCATATATTTTATATGTATATTATGTTTCTAGCATCATTGGATGTGATATATTTTGAATCCAGCTTCATTTTATATCGATTGTTGCATTAAGGAGAAAATGAGAAAAAACCTTTGTTGATACATTGTGTTACCAAATTACCATGTGACAGGTATGTTCCGTCACACTTGCATCTTATGGTCTTCGAGCTAGTTAAGAACTCCCTGCGTGCAGTCCAAGAGCGATATATGGACTCCGACAAAGTGGCCCCTCCTGTTCGAATAATAGTCGCCGATGGACTAGAGGATGTGACGATTAAGGCATGTAAAGATAAAAGATCACAACTTGTGGTTGTAGTTGGTTTCCATTCAGAACAAACTAGTACTGGCTTACCTGAATACTTGAACTGTTAGTGTCCTGACAGATTACATTGCTTAGGTCTCGGACGAAGGAGGCGGAATCCCAAGAAGTGGTCTTCCCAGGATTTTTACGTATCTTTACAGCACTGCTGAGAACCAGCTAGACTTGCTGGATGAGCATGCACTTGGAACTGGAGATATGATGACAATGGCTGGATACGGTTATGGACTTCCTATAAGTCGCTTGTATGCCCGATATTTTGGTGGCGATCTGCAAATCATATCCATGGAGGGATACGGTAATCCTAACTTCCATCTAACTATTTCATATGAAGTCGGTCTAAAGGCCTGACTTCCTGCTGAACCCAATATTTAGAAGTTTCATTTCAGTAAATTTTCAATGCTGATATCTAAAATTATTGCGTTATTCTTGACGAACGATGCTCCAATTTGTCAGATGTTAGCATTCACATGAACTTTGCATGGGCTCCAATTTGGAAGAGGGAAACTATTTTCCATCATTGGTGACCAAAAAAACCTTTGTACCGCAGCACTCTGCATTACTTTCTCATTTATAGATATAGTTCCTTAGCAAGATCAACTTTAGATATCGACCGCTCATTTAGTTCTCTGCCTCAAAAATTCACTTACATGCTCGTGTCTCCCATATGCAGGCACTGATGCATATCTCCATTTGTCTCGTTTGGGAGATTCCCGAGAACCGCTTCCATAGAACGCAGCAGCCAAGGATGTTACTGTCTCACATTGGCGTTCCCTAGCTTACTACATACGACCAGGGAGGTGCCATGACTTCTCCACGCGAACACTAGTGGGGACTGTTACAATGATAAGTTACCGACCTCCAGGATTGTCACATAATTAGATTGGGAGGTTATCAGATTGTTTCGGAGCCATCAGTGGAGCAGCGGGGGTTTGCTATGGTGGCCTTGTCGATGCCTGAAGCCAAAGCCGAGGAGGACGCCCGACTATAGTCTTTGACTTATTTTTCGTTGCTTCCAACTTTTCTAGGCGAGCTGATATGTGTTCGAGATTGCAAGTAAAATTTGATCGTGTCAAAACCATATAGTAAGTTCTACTTAACGCTGCTCCACTGATGGTTTTCACATGAAAATTGAGATGGCATGAGGGGGCAGACCATAATTGGAACATAAACGTGCATACAGAATTCTGGACCACTTCCCATTAATGGATATATGCACGTAATATCTTATGTGATGCAACAGAAACGTACTTGACATTTTGGCACGGAAATGTCTTTTATTGAGAAATGGTAACATGGCTTTTTGGGGATTGAATAGTCTGACTGCGTTAGTTACAGAACTAGTTATCCACAGATGATCAAACGATAACAACCAACATGTTTATTCATCGTAATTTATCCGGAATACATAAATGTCACACACGTTTACATAACTTGTATAAACTCTGATGTATCCAACTTTTCAAACATTGCTACTGTCAAGATTGGTTGTGGGAAAAAGGCGTTTTTATCATGGAAAATAATGTGAGGAAATTATTTGGAAGTACTATCAAACTGTATAATGGAGTTTGGAAGTTGTATCAATTATCAATCTCGGTTGAAAAGGGATGACTGAAAACTACGCCTTTAATTTTAGTTGGCGACCCCATCTCTTCTAAAAGGAGTGGTCAAAATCAGTTGTATCATCGAAATCGATTTTCTCTTTTCTTTTTTTTAAGCTCTTTCAAATAAATATCTATTATTAATTTTTTATTTTTCATTTAAAGATTTTTTTTTCCTTTTTAAACAAATCAAGGATGAAGATTATTTAAAGAATGAAGATATTTTTGAAGCATCAATCTTTTTCGCATACGTTTTATGCCGTTGTTTTTCAACGTTCAATTGCGTGGTGGATATTCCATGTGAACGAAATTACAAAATGTCACGGCTTTCCACTCAAGAACGGAGGTAGAAAGTTGGGGTGGCTCGCCCCAATGGCTTTCTAGAAATCAAGGTTATTTTCTCCGCACAATTAAGTACAAATATATCATAAAAAATATTATATATATATCAATTTTATTTTTATATCAATCACGTTTTATCGTTTTGTTATATATATTAGATTAAAATATATAATTTATATAATTATTAATATTTTATAATAAATTTATAAAAAATTATATTTAATCATCAAAATATATATATATCAATCCTTTACGTTTTTTTAACGAGCCAGTATCAAAATCCCACCAAGCCGAGTGGCCTATGTCACGGATGGGCTAAAATGGTGAGGTTTACACTTGAAGAATGGTGATGCGGACTAGCCCAACTTGGAGTCAAGTCCAAAACGAAGCCCAATCCAAGATGGAACAAGGCCAAGCCCAAAGTTTATCCAAGGGAGGTAACAACCTAGGGAGGTGAACTTCTAGAAGCCGCAAAGGCTTTATCTTGGGTAGGTTAGTACCCAAAAGTCTACATGTAATTATACACCATTAGATCGTTTTGATCTCCACCGTTGGTTGTGGAGGAGAAGTTGTATATAAAGGGGTCTTGGCTCATTTGCCAAGCCATCTCATTCAATACAAAAACATCTCTCTTTGGAGATCAACAACTCTCTTGCTTTCAAGTTCTCATTCTCTTGCATTGTTCTTACTTTAGCCTTGTGGCATTCGAGTTTGGCTGAGCTCGAGCAAAGGTGTGAGTAGCTTGAGTGCCGCACGGGTTGTGAGAAATCTAACCCCGTGACAAGGCCTAGCATGCTCAAAGCTGTTGCTTTCTGTGGGTCCAAATTCTGTCTGTTGCAATGCATTTTTACAATGTCAAATTTGATCTGATATAAA
Source organism: Drosera capensis (assembly GCA_001925005.1). Taxonomy (NCBI): domain Eukaryota; kingdom Viridiplantae; phylum Streptophyta; class Magnoliopsida; order Caryophyllales; family Droseraceae; genus Drosera; species Drosera capensis. The sequence continues at coordinate 61,613 of LIEC01011885.1, forward strand.
TTATTATATATTATTAAAAATAAATATTTTATATAAATTATAATATTTTTATGATTAATAATTTTAAAATAATAAAAAATTTAAAATATCTTTATTTTATATCATATATATTTTATTTTCATTATTTTTTCTCACCGCTCACAATTCCACCAATTCCACACACATATACTCTCAAGGCCATTTTCGAAGAAAATCATAAAGTCAATACACTTCTTAATAATCGTGTTAAGTCAATATATCATAATTTATTTGGGACGAAAGGAATATTTTTTATTCTTGTTTCTTCATGTTTCATTTTTAATAATCGTATCAAATCAACACATCGTAACTTATTTGAGACGAAAGAAATATTTTTTATTCTTCTTTCTTCATGTTTCATTTTTAATAATAGTATCAAGTCAACACATCGTAATTTATCTTAGATGAAAGAAATATTTTTTATTCTTTTTTTTTCATGCTTCATTTTTATTCCTGGGTAATTTTTAATGTAGTTTTTTTCATTTTATATTTCTCCTTTTTTTCATGCTAGCTCGTATTTTCAATTTTATTACGGTTTTTATTCCTTTTAAGTGAATATAGTTATTTTTTTTTGTTGATACTCGTTTAATACTCTTTAATCTATAATGTGTCTCTATATATCATTTTTGTTATAATATATGGTAACAAAGTTAATTCTACCTATTTTTATTCAACTCCCGTATTCGTCCTCTCATCTTTGTAGGTAGTTCATTTTGCTCTCAAATTTGCATTTCCACACAACACTGCTATTTGATGTTGGTCTTCTTGTTGTTATCATCGGAGTGGTTTGTTTGTCATTTATATTATTTTTGTGTTTCACAATCACTTAAAAAAAAAAAAGCTATTAGCAACCACAAACTATAAAATCGTTGTTAATTTAAAGATAAAAATCAGAAAAAACTATTGATAAATTAAGTTAGCGACGAATCTATTGGTCAGTATGGATTTTTAATGTTATAAATAAGTTGAATTATCATTTTAATAGTTGGTAAATAAGAAATTGATGCAGCCTCATGTTTGGAATGCCTTTTATCAAGTTGAGCTTATTCTTCATATATCTGTGTTATAATAGTATACGTCGCGTGATCTTATAAAGATTGGAGATGTAAATCCTTCATCTTACTTCAATTCTATGGAGCATGCCTTTGCATCTAGCAAATAAGAAAAAAAATTGCTGGACCTGTTGTATAATATTTTGAAAGGGTGCATTGTTGGTGTTACAAAAGACAATGTAATGGCTACTACAAGTTGTAGGTTATGAAATTTATATTGTAACTTAAAAATTTTATACTATAAGTTATTGAATGTATATAAGTCGGATTTTAGTTATAAAATATACTACAAACTTGATTGTACATATTTATAAATTTATAATATAGATTTTTCAACTTATAATCTAAAATCGTCAAAATATAATATTTATAACAATTATTATATTATCTTTTATAATACGGATGATTTTTTCTATTTTGAAAATTTTGGTATAATATTTACATACTTTGTAAACTAAAAGTTATTAAAGTCAATATATATCGTCCCCACGAGTTTAATTTCCTGGCTCTGTCACTGTTCCCATTTTTAGCGGGAAGAAACTACAAACTCGTTTGGCAATTGATTACTTGATCGCAAATGCTCCGCAAATTTTTCCCTTCTAGTGTGTAAATTTGGCCAAGATATATAAACTAATGTTTGAGACCATATAATCTAAATTGTAAATTAGTCTTTCATTTTAGAGTAACAGAAAAATGGAACCTAAATTTGTGCTAAACCTGAATAAAATTTATCTATGAAATTGAATAACCTTCGTCAAGAACACAATTATAATATTGAAGATATATATATTATCTGTCGTTTCTATGTGATTGACATGATGATAAGTATAATAAAATCTTGAGTGAACTATTGAGTGCAACAGTACGTGAGACTTGGACTGAGGATTTATCGTATCACAGTGTCATTGTCTAAGTTTGTTTAATATGGAGGTTTTGACTATCATAACCATAAAGGATATGACGATAATAAATGATGTCGATAATGTCTGGAGTGTCGATGGACGCATGATTTCGAGTGTTATTACGTGATGCTAAGTGTGTTTATATGACTAATTAGTATGTTTATGATGATAATTGTGAATGTTAGATTGACATTATAATTTTCAGAGTGTTGAAATAAAAAATATAAGTGATCATTTTCCTTTTTTTATTATCTTTTTCTCTTATGTAATCATTGATAAAGAAGGCGACACGTTATTCAGTTTCTATAACTCATGGTTGTTATTTTTTTTGTCTTTTTTTTTTCTCTTTGTTACTAAAGCAAGACTTGAAGAAGAAAATGAGACATAAGATTTGATGTTAAATATAAATTCCGCTGCAAAGATAATATTCTGAGATATGATTGAGTGGATCAAAAGTTTCTAAGTAAACTTAACTTACTTCTTATAACGACAGAAAATATAGTTTTTTCCTAATTGAGGCGTTGGACCCGACGACAGTGACGTCATATGTATCATTAATTAGTAATAAAAAATCAGAATATCATATTAATTATATAGAGCCTAATTTTATTGAGTTGAATTAAAATCACATGAGATATATATTATCTCGAATTAGGTCTTTTTTTTGATAGAGAAGCAAGCTGTCGTTCCAGAGAACTTCTACCTCCTTGGACATGTTTTTTATCCAAGAGAGTAAACAACCTAACAACACAGCAAGTCAGTGAAAAGCTCGTGCAAATAGCCGCAGTTCTGGTCTCAGCAAATTAGAGAAGATCGACAGTTTTTGAACTAGTTTTCTCATTGTAGCAGTCAACTCCAGAGGTCTAAGGAGGACGATCCGGTGTCGGATCGAGGTGAAATTTGGTGAACGTATTTCTTACTCATTGACATTCGATTAGAAACTAATGGTGCATCATTTGGAGTTGCATAAATTGAGTTATTGCTGTCCGAAGATAACAGCAGATTTACGATAATTTTTGTCGTTTATTGCTTTGTTGATTTGAGCTGTTTTTCTTACTATCTCCATTACCTCTAAGAGCTGATGTACCTATTATTTTGTTGATAGTGGAGGTTTGAAGTGGGTTTCGACCACATTATTTTTACTTCTCACATCGAGAGATTTTTCACGTAAAAATCGTGTCTTTGCATCTTTATTTTTTTTACTTCATTTATTTCATAACAGATTAATACAAATGAGAGACGGTTTATTCCGCATTGTTTTGTATCCAACCTCCCATCAAATCTCATGGGCAACTTCCCCGGGAACTCATTTGATTGTGAGACCTAGAACATGGCAGAGACGTCTGCCACCAATCACCATGGTGCCCAGAAAATTGCCGCCTGTTGTTTCTGCGATTCCATAGTTGATCCTGTAGGCAGAAGAGAATGTTAGTAAGACGTAGTTAAGTGTTTTGAAGTATTCTTGTGTTCTATTGTTCTCTACAATTCATAATGAGGTGAACACTAATAGAATTCATGATAAGATGTCCTCTTATCATTTTACGTACCCAAGTAGCTTAGACTATTTGAGACATAAGTGGCATAACCACAAAATTCAGAACAAAATCGCACACACTGCCACAAAGGGCTCTTGCCTATAGCCCCCTCTCTCTTGATCGATTATGCTCAATGGTTTTGCTTATTTCCCCTCTTTGCATGGTTAAAGGGGAAAAAAAATTAAAGTAAATGGCGAGACCGTGGGATGAGTTATCCAAGGCAATGGGCAAATGGAGAATAAAAGTCAATCTTCTAGTTTTTTAGATGTTGCCAAAAAAAAAAAAAAATATTACGCAAGAATATTTGGAACTCAACAATACATACAAGATCGGAGATTAGATTATTTTATTTATTATCAATTTTGAGTTGAAACCGCGATGGTTTAATACAAGATCCCATCCACTGCTGGCATCACTAATTATATGTAAACATCACATATGCCAACTTGCCTTAAAATTGCATGTGTTCAATGCACATGTCCTCTTTCCCGCTTGCACTGTCTTCCACATACACCAAACCATACCTCATAAATTACCAAATATGGGCTAGAAATTTAAATACAGGTAACATTGGAAAGGTAAGATAAATAAGATACAATGGCACTGACACTAACATATAGCAAAGGGGATCCCATGGAGATGAAATCTATTCAACAATGGTTGGAGCCACCCGCCATGTTAAACACGATTCTATACCACCCTGTCCCTTGCCTTGCCATCTATGTTTTTATGTTCATCCTCTACAAAATAAGGCAGTCCGCAACAGCCGCCACTGCCGGAACCCCCTACGGGAAGCTTCCCCCGTCTCCTCTAAAGGTTCCGATCATCGGACACCTCCATCTGCTCAGTAAATATCCTCACCATTCCCTACAATCCTTATCCAGCGGGGAAATCATGTTGCTCTATTTAGGTAGTAAGCCGACGGTCATTGTGTCCTCCGCCAATGCCGCATGTCAGGTCATGAAAATCCATGACTCGGTATACTCGAGCAGACCCGCATCTCGTTTTAGGACTTTCAACTATGAGGGCAAGGACGTAGCCAATGCCCCCTATGGTGAATACTGGAGGCATGTCAAGACCATATGCACTCTCCACTTATTGAGTGCCAAAAGAGTTCGCTCCTTACAAAGAGTGCGAGTTGAGGAAACAACTCTTTTGATAGAAAAAATCAAGACAATGATGACAGCTAGAGAAGGGGCAGAACCCACAATTTTTAACTTGACGGAGATGGTAAATTGTATGACAAATGATGTCACATGCAGGATGGCATTCGGGAGGAAATATGGAAGAGAAGGTGATGGTCAAGGTGGTCGTGATAGCGGTAACTGGTATGAGTTGTTGAGGGAGTATACAGGGTTGGTGGGTAGTGCTTATATCGGAGATTACGTGCCGGCTTTGGGGTGGATTAATCATGTCAACGGCGTAAATCGAAGGACTGCAAAGATCATGAGCGAGCTTGATAAGCTCATGGAAGAGATAATTGATGACCACTTAGATAGTGATAGATTAAATGACGAGGAAGAAGATAACAACACGAAAATGAAGGATCTTGTCGATGTGTTGCTCAAAATTCAAAAGGAGTCCACCCTAGTAGACAGGGAAAGCATCAAAGCTATCTTATTGGTAAGTATGCAACATATGCTTAGTGTTAAATGTTAGATGCTAGAGGCTCATTCCATGCATTTGACGACATGAAAAGCTACATAAAAACCTCTAAGCTCCCCCCACCCCATCCTTTTTATTGTCTAAACTACATGTATTCTGTGTGATGCAGGATATGTTTACTGCCGGCACAGATGCAACACTCACGGCATTGGAGTGGGCAATCGCCGAGCTCTTAAAGAATCCATCAGCTATGCAAGAACTACAGAAGGAGATCACTGAAATGACAAGGGACTCCGACAGTACTCTGATCACTGAAGATGATACAGAGAAAATGAAGTACCTGAAAGCGGTTATCAAAGAGACTCTCAGATTGCATCCTCCAGGTGCTCTACTGGTGCCCAGAGAATCCATTCAAGATGCAGTGATCAATGGCCGTTTCATCCCTGCAAACACACAAGTAATTATTAATGCTTGGGCGATCCAAAGAGACCCTGCGAATTGGGAACGACCAGAGGAGTTTAGGCCCCAGAGGTTCTTGAACTCAACTATAGATTATAAAGGCCATGACTTCCGATTCATTCCATTTGGAGCTGGTAGAAGGAGTTGCCCGGGGATGACATTTGCGGTAGTAACTATTAAACTCGTGTTGGCAAATCTCATTGGCAAGTTCGACTGGAGCTTGCCAAACAGCACTGCCTTGGACATGACTGAGTCCCCTGGTACTGTTGCATCAAAGAAGCTTCCTCTTATTGTTTCTGCAGCTCGTCGTTGATGCTTTTGGCGAGTATTCATGGCGCATACAAGCAAGCGTCACTTCTTGCTGCTTGAGTGAACAACCTGCATGTGTTCTACAAATTCTTAGCTATCCTTTCATGTATGAATTAAAGCAGAACCGTAGCACAAAATGTTCAGGAAAAATTGCAACACGAGAAGCCACTTGTTAGCATGGTTCATAATCATTACATCAAAAGTTTTTGGTTCCATTAGAAAATGTCTTGAGCTGAAGATTGAATCAACTGATAACGGCTTCACAGCAATAGCTTACAAATTAAACAATTTCACAAGAAAGTGGAAGAAACGATCTATTAATGAGACACAAGCGAGTTCGTATTGTTCTTCATATTCAAAATTTACCATCTATGAACTTCTCCAATCCCAAAAAGTTCAGGTCCATGCTAGCAATAAGTGGAGAAGAGAACACTAGCAATTATAAGCAGGTCTTATTCTTAGTTAACAGAATGATGAAGCTAGTGTCTTTGCTGTCAAAACCATACTGGCTAGATTCGTTGAAAGAAGCATTTGGTTGATGAAAGTATGAAACATCTTTTAGGAGAACTTCAAAGCTATCAAATAGCCATTTCTTAAATGAAAAAAAAAAGAAAAAGAAAAAGGGTGTGCTTCCCGATTCTTCAAACTGAAAATGACTCAAGAAAATGGTAAACAGTAGTTGCGTACTTAGTAAGAAAAAAAGAAAAAGAAAAGGGAGTAAACGATGCTGTAGTAATGGCCTAAAGCTAGAAGATCCAGAACTTTCGCATTTGGAGGAGAAAGAAAAAAAGGGAAAAGAAATTGTTTTTTCTTAAAGCATGGACCTCAAGAATGTTTATTATGTATTCTTTCACCAATATGAACGAAAAAAGTAAAAAAAAAAAAAGGGTGTCGCTTACAAAAAGTTAAAAGGAACTTTATACAGTCAACAGCAAAACCAAGTCTATAGATGATAACATTTCATTCTTGGATCTCGTTACAAATATAAGCCACTCTTGGGATCAGACCATTGGGGTTTATAAACAACAAACAAGACACCAAAAACACGAATGAAAAAGGAGGAGATCAAGAGAGCTACAGATTAAAAAGGAAGAGCACAAGTGCGCGACTAAAGTTGGATAAAAAAGAAAAAGCCTGATGTTGATGAACTACATGAGAAAGGAAGAACCTTGTCATGGTTGGATGTAGTCAAGATACTCTCTTGCCCTTCCAACTTTTTCTGTTTTTCCTCAGCAGGTATCTCGGCTCCAAAAGAGGAAAAGGGAAGAACTTGCCGCCATCACCACCAACCCTGCCAATTATCGGAAATTTCCATCAGTTAGGCATGTACCCTCACCGCTCTCTTCAATCATTATCCCGACATTATGGAGAGCTCATGTTGCTTCGCTTCGGCAGCAAGACAGCGCTTATCGTCTCTTCTGCAAGGGCTGCAAAAGAAGTATTCAAACCCATGATCTAATATTTTCTAATCGGCGAAATCTGACCATGCCTATTAGACTCCAACACGGTGGAAAAGATGTAGCATTTGCTCCCTATGGAGAATATTGGAGGCAAACGAGAGAAGTGTGTGTGTGCTCCAGCTCCTCAGCAACAATAGAGTTTGGTCTTTTAGTATGGTTAGGGAGGAAGAAACAATACTGATGATTGAAAAAATAGCACCATCAGGACACGGGCCAGTGAATTTGAGGGAAATGCTCATCACCTTGACAAATGATGTGGTTTGTAGGGCAGCTTTTGGGAGAAAATACAGTAGTAATGGAGGTGGCGATGCTGTCAGTTTTAACGAGATCTTCAAGGACTTTGTGGAATTGATAAGCTGCTTTCATATTGGAGATTTCATGCCATGGCTCGGATGGGTTTCTCGCATAAAAGGTTTGCAAGACAGAGTAGAGCTATTTGTGAAGCAATTTGATCAGTTCCTTGAAGGGATCATTGAAGAACATCTGGAGCGCCAAAAGAAACAGAAAAACAGTGATGATTCTGTTAAAGAAGAGAAGGTGAAAGACTTCGTGGATGTTTTGATTGAAATTGAGAGCGATAAGACAGTTGGACTTCCTATTGACAGGGATAGCATCAAAGCACTGATACTGGTAAGTAATAGTTATTGGTGCTCGCCCATATTTTGGATCATCTCTTCAGAAACATAACAGTGGTGGAGGAATTGCTGTTACATTCTTATTTACTTGAAACTGATCAAACATGTAAAGTGACTAATAGATCAAACCAAGTCTTAACAGATAAAAAAGATTTAACAAATAATTACCTCGCTGCCTTCATGCAGGATGTTTTTGCAGCTGGAAAGGATACAACTTATACGGTGGCCGAATGGGCAATGACGGAGATATTGAGACATCCCTCAGCTATGAAAGAAGTCCAAGCAGAAGTCAGGGGACTTGCAGGAAGTAAAGACCAAATAAACGAGAGCGATCTGGAGAAAATGAAATATTTGAGAGCCAAGCTCAAAGAGACGCTTAGATTTATCCATCCACTCCCTTGTTGCCTGTTGGTTCCACGAGGATCAAGAGTATGTCAAAATAAACGGCTATGACATAGCAGCTGGCACACTAGTTATCACCAATGCATGGTCAACCCACAGAGACCCCTCCTCTTGCGAAGATCCAGATGAGTTCGGGCCAGAGAGATTCCTAGATTCAGCAGTCGGCTTCCGAGGTCATTATTTTCAGTTGATTCCATTTGGCGTAGGACGAAGAGGTTGCCCTGGATTGCAATTCACTCTTGCCAACAACAAGCTTGTATTAGCTAATCCCATGCACAAGTTTGATTGGAAACTTCCAGCTGGAGCCGAAGCTACAACTTTGGACACGAGTGAGTGCATCGGGCAAACCATTCACAGGAAAAATCCCCTGATTGCAACAGCTATTCCATACTGTGGCTCCTGGCAAATCCCTGAAAAGCATTTCAATAAAGCCAAAGGACTGTCATCAAAAATTGAGAAATAAATCATATTGTTCGTATCACTTGCCATGGCAAAAAATGAAGTTGTGCAAAGTGAACACAACCCATATATATATTGGATAATATGTGAAGTGCATGCTTTAGTTTCTCCTATAAACATTCAGCTGAGTAACTAAAGTCTGCATCGTAAAAAAAACAAAAAACAAAGGAAAAAAGTAGGACAACCTCATAAGATGGCCTCCCTTAGACTGACATCAAGCGAGCGCCCTCTCCATATCTAGGTACCAGATATCGATAGCGGTTCATTTTTCTTATGATTGTTAGTTTTTCATAAGATTCTTATTGATCAGTGAATTAAGAAAGCTGGGTCAAACGTTCAAAAACATTCGGTTTTAAAGTCGGCGTTGCAATCTAACCAGCAGAATCCACTGCTAAAATTAGATGCCCTTTTTCCTTGATAATAATAACATGCATAAAGATACAAATGAATCACAACATCGTGCTTCTTACAATAGTACTTAATAAACAGAATATTTGAATCTGGCTATTCAAATAGTACACAAAAAGACGGTTATCTCATGCCCTCGGGGAACATAACGAGTCAACTCTTTGCTTTTATGAATCTGGCTGTTCAAATGATCATCAAATCGAAGCCATATAGACATCATTGATCGCGACAATTAGCAAAACGCGCTCCCACAAAAGGAAGAAGTATGCCTGAATCAGTACATAGGCAATAGATAAGTCATTGGTGGTTCGTCGGATCTTGAAACCCTAATGCATGTAACAATACTCCGATATTCTGCTTTGAATCACAATGGTGAAAGGTCATACAACAAATCTCAAGCTTCGATGAGGAATGACTAGGGCCAGTTCGAACTCAGGTCGATGAATACTAACCTCCTCGAAATGCAAGCGACATCGAGTTCGTTTCTCGTCGTCGGACTCTTTCCTCATGCTGTTATTCAGTTTCTCCACGTGCCGATGAGAGGATTAGAGCTGTTCCGTTTCTCCACGCGCCGCTGTCAACCACGCGGCTGCGGCGGCGAAACCCTCGTCGCGTGGTTTTCATCGACCACGTGAAAACCCGCCTCGGACGGACCCCACATTAAATTGAAAATAAATCTTAAATAATAAATGAAATTCTAAACCTAAAAATAAAACCCCAACTTCTAAAAATAAAATCCTAAATTTTAAAAATAAAACCCTAAATTTTAAAAATAGACCTTTAAACCTTAAAATAAAATCTTTAAGAAATAATATTTTTAGATTTTTTTTATGTTTTAGAATTTTTGGACTGATAGCCAGGATCCCAACTCCACTTCAACAATGCTTGTCCTGAATGTCATTTTGTCATTACTTGTTCGGAATGTCATTTTGTTATTACGCTTTCAAATATCAATAATATGTTTTTGTCATTGTAAGTATTAGCAAGAGTAGTTTAAAAAGAATATATGAAGAAGAGTTCCGCACCATGAGGTATACACCATCGTCGAACCAGTGATTCATTCTCCTTGAGTCCTCCATGGCCCACTCGTTTCTATAGCCAAATGTGACTCCTCCTCTACATAATTCTTAAACAATCATATTTGGTAAGACACCTGTTATGCATAGGCTAAATGCTTAAAAACTGGACTTGGGCCAAACATTTAGGCCCGAAACGAATCCCGATCCACCATGGTGCAAAACCTAAGCCCAAGTTCCGGAAACTTCTTGAACATTCTCCATCATTCTACAAACTTGTGGAGAATTGTAAAGGGTTAGGGTTTCTAGAGTTTTCTAGGACACTCTTGTAAACCCTAGGGCTAGAAATGTCTAGAATATACGGGGTCTAAAACATTCTTACGTTGTGTATATAAACATGGGGTTGGCTCATTTGCCAAACCACAAAAACAAAGCTACAAAAACCCGAGTGCAATAGAAAGTGTTGTTTGCTCTCAAAGCGTGTTCAAGTTCTCATACTCACTTTACGAGTTCTTATTAAACCTCTTGGTGTTCGAGTTCGGCTGAGCTCAAGCGAAGGTGTGAGTAGTTTGAGTACCACACGGATTGTGAAAACTTAACCCCGTGACACACCACTACAATGGAATAAAAATCTGAAGCTAAAATGGCAGGAAAGAATGTCCGGTTTAAACATTACTGATAAAATGGAATAACTCATGCCCCGCTCCCCAGTGGTAATCACTGTTTAAATATTTTGCTTCCCTATCACTTCGATTCTCCACCTCAAAAAAATGGTAATGTTAGTGACCACTGTGAGCCGATAATCTTGACATTTGAGGAAAAGTAGATCACGTCATGGAAAAATACTTCAGGAAAAAAGCACGTCCTCACTGTTCATTTTTCACGGCCACACTAAGCACACTTAGTTGTTTTTGTTAGACAATGCACGCCTCCCTCCGTAGTTTATAGCTCAATAGCTCGGATCAATAAAAGAAAAACCAAAAAATCGGGACATTTATCCCATCAGATATCTGAGTCTCACCACGCACCATCAACTCGATCCTAGCCAACAACCACCGGCTCAACTTCCTCCAAATCTTTTTTTTTTTTTTTCAGGGTTTGCATATTTACTTCAGTAGTTCCCCAAAAAAGCACGCTGCCGAACGCACTGCCTAGTGTGCCTATTGCTGCTTAATGGTATGCCGGTCCTCTACATGCATCCACTACTAATTCCAACGGCTAGCAATCTACTATTGTAATAAGAGTAGTACTTAGCAGAACGAAAGAAGTGAAATCAACCCTTCAAATACGATGTGCACCAAAACATACGAGATACACCATTTCAAAACCAATCCTGGAAACATATCTTTTTTTAATTGTAACTCCTTAAGCTAAAGTTCAGTAAAAGGAAAAAATGATTATCCCTGGTTAACCATATCGCGCCAGAAACTAAATATGAAGTCTGTATCCATACCAATCTGATTCCTTCATCCATGACATTTCTGTACCCTCTTTTGAAGGGGTGATGCTTTTCTCCTGTTATTCATAAGCAAAGTCAGTACACCGTTTATTCATTAAGAAAACATAAAAAATTACTAGAATGACTGTGATTGCAAGTTCATAAATGGACCTGTAATATCCTGAAGAAAAAAAAACGTATATTTAAATATAATAGGATTTTATTTTCAAATGTCAGAGACTCCCCTAAATCTTCTCAACCACCTGCCCACTTACCCATTTTCTGTAACGTGCATTCCACTCTCCAGAAAAACCTCCTCCCCATTATCAAAATATTCAAAACACAAGAACCGCAAAAATCAAACCAACAACCTGAGCAATAATTTGAGTGCGACGAGCAGAACTGAAACGGAGAAAGTGGTATGGATTCATCTCTCACTCTGATTTCGTATTCGTTTATATTTGATTTTAGTTTATTTTATTCTCGTACTATATCCGTATTGCCGGATTCCGACCAATTTCCGGCAAAACCCGGACTCCCGAACTCAACCCGAACCAACCCGAGCCAAACCGAACTCAACCTGAACCAACCCGAGCCAAATCGAAGTCAACCCCCTCGACGCCGCCCGAAGCCGCCACTGTCCCCGATCAGATCCGAAACAATTCGATGCCGCCTCGTCTCGCCCTCGTCGTTGTCGACAAGGTGGAGTCCGTCCTCGCCGTCGCCAGCACCTAGAGAAGCTCGACGCCGCATCAATCCCAGATCCAGTCGACACCACCCTCCTTCACCTTGCCCGGACTTGTCAAAGCCGAAGTCAATCACCATTAGCCGGCGACGATGACAGCGACAATGGGACTCCAACCCTCCATCGGCGGCGACGAACGGATCTCGCACCGAGACCCCGAAATACCCGACCTTCTTGCACACCCGACCACAACATAACCCGACCCTCGTCAACCCTTCCCGACGCTGGGAACAACCACGGGCAGCCAAATCGACCACCCTCGACGGGATTTGACGACCACACAATGCTCTTGGCCGGAAGACGGGGTCAGACTTCCTGTTTGGTTGGGTGTGGGTGCGCAGCGGGAGGAAAAAAAAAAAGGGGGATTAGCTTTTCGATAATTAAAACCTTATACGTATACGTTATATGTATATATAATATGATTTAACATAATGTGTTATAATAACGCATTATGAGGGTATTTAGTTACACGCGTAATTACGTATATTATTCTAAAATATCATGCAATAATATTTTATATATTGCAATATTATTGTAGGTGCGACAAATACTGAGAAACGAGATTAAGCCGGGGATTGTCTGAAGGATTTTCTAAATTTCTACAAATGACGAGGTAACACACATCGTTACTCTAAATTTATGTGTGTGTGATTTGATTTATGTGATTGTATGATCACGTATCTGCATGATAAATAAAGAATAAAAATTATGTTGTACTTGATTGATTTGATTTGTTTGCCAGAAGGGTAACGATGAAACCTGTAGAATATTATAGAATTTAAATAACGATCTCCTGTATATTGCTTGCTCTTGATATGTGATATCATGTGCCTGTTGATGTTAATTTGTAACGAATTATTAATCCTGAAAATTATTAAGAACGTTACAAATATAGCGTTATATAAATTTATGGAACACCATGGTGGTCACCTGCTATACATGGATTAATGTAATTGATTCATATTATATACCTGAAATCTCGAATTACGAACACCATGATGGTCACCTGCTATACATGGATTAATATGATTAATTTCATATTATATGTCTGAAAATCTTGAATCCTGTTAAACATGGAATTAATATATTTAATTTCATGCTACCTGCCTGAAAATCCTGAAAACCCCGAACAATGAGGATAATCCTGTAAATGATAATAACTGGGAGAGTTACGAGTCCTGACTAGCTAGGGAGGGATAGAAATTCCCTTCGCGTGCACGTAGCGGCATCAATCGAAATATATTTGGTGGCCGTGTTTGGTTATTATTAACCATCTTGGGTCGTCTGCAGCGACAATCCTGTTTGTTAATTGTTATTAGTATGACGATACTATTAACGATAAACTCCTACTGTAACTCCTCCCATGTTATTAACCTGTAAAAGTCATAAGAACTGTTATAATGTGACAAATGCACGTTGTTACCTGTTAAAGTCTTGAGAATCAATATGACATGTCAGAGCATGTCATTAACCTGTAAAAGCCTTTAATATAGGCCAGCGATACTGAAATAGGGATTAATCTGCTTGACTTGTATTATTATTATCCTGTACGTATTTAAACGTTCCTGATTGGCATATGATTGCTCGGTGTTGCTTGCATTGCATTCTGTTGTGCATGGGAAATGCATGATATAATAAGCATGCCAGACCCCTGAGATGGATGTGTATCGTGTGTTACTGGGCTTTCAAGCTCATGGTTACATATTCGTTTCAGGTAATAAAGGATCGTGGAGGGGACCGTTACATAGCGATGATGATTAGTTTCGACTTTCTGTAACATTTTGCTTATATTTTCGAAGTACGATTTTTATGTAATTCAAGACGATGTAAGTTGGATATTTATTTCTAGATCCTATGTTTCTGATACTTAAACCTCTTGTATTCCTGTCGCCTTGTTTCGAAGGAAACTTTGGAGCGGCGGTAACGCCATGTGTTTAGTAGCTATTGGACAGAAAATCCCGGGGCGTTACAGGACCATAATTAGGTTGGGAGGTTATCAGATTGTTTCGAAGCCGTCGGCGAAGCAGCGGGGGTTTGCTATGGTGGCCTTGTCGATGCCTGAAGCCAAAGCCAAGGAGGACGCCCGACTATAGTCTTTGGCTTATTTTTCGTTGCTTCCAACTTTTCTAGGCGAGCTGATATGTGTTCGAGATTGTAAGTAAAATTTGATCGTGTCAAAACCATATAGTAAGTTCTATTCAATTTTTCTGCTGATTTTAGCTGATGTTTATTGCACAGTGTGCTCAAAGTCGTCGGCTTCTCTTTGTTTGTGCCGATCGTTTGGCTTCTCTTTGTTCGTGTGAATTCATATAGAAGTGAGTGGAGGAGACCGCTAAACTATAGTTAAGCTCTAGTCAACAGCAGTGATGCCCATTGCTGATTCTTTCTCGACGTATCCATAGCATGCTATCAATTGGTGGTTACACTCCTAGTTCATGAAATTGGATGAAATCATTTTATTCGCTATATTATGTTTATTAAATATTTCATCAGTTTTAAAAATATATAACCAACGGTTTGATTCGAGAGACAGATTTACGTGTGTATTGAATTTGTGTGAAATTTGATGAAGAAAAAAAAAATATTTTTTTTGGTGATAACGGATTTAGAGTAGCAGTTCTGAGAGGAGATAATGGGTGTATTGTAAGAGATGATGATTATTTTTGTATTTTTTATGTAAAAATATTATTAAATATGGTATATTATATATATTTTTGGACTATACAACTAGGTAACACTCGGTTTCAAAATATAAGTAACGGTTTGACCCGGGACGTGGATTTATGTGTGTAGAATTTGCGTAAAATTTAATAAATAAATTATATTTTTTTTAATGGTGGTGTGGTTTAACGTAGCAGTTGTGAGAGAGATAGCGGGTGTTCTATAATATATAATATATGATAATTGTTCAGTTATTTTTTTATGTGAAAAGTTTACTAAATATGATATGTTTCATATATCTTGGGACCACCTAAATAAACAACACTCTGTTCCAAATATAAGTAACGTTTGAATCATGATGTGGATTTATGTGTGTTGAATTTGTGTGAAATTTGATGAATTTTTTTTTGTAGTGAGGTTTACTGTCATAATTATGAGATGAGATAGTGGATGTACTATAACAAATGATAATTGTTATGTTATTTTTTATATGTAAAGATTATTAAATATGATATGTTATATATATTTTGAGACGAATTACATATGTTATAAAACAGAACGGAATACTACCCTTTGACTTTTGACCTAATGTTTTTGGGTAGGTCAAAGAAAAAATATACTAAGTTACAAATTGGTCACAAAAATTATCTAACCATGAGTATAAGATTAAACACCTGTTTATCATTGTACAATTTGAGACGAAGGACAGCACTGCTTCCAACAAATTTTTCGATCTTAAAATATAAATAATATATTATTATTTTTATTTTAGATAAATTATAATGATATGTATTTTGACACGTTCTATTTTATTTTTAATGATGTCAGAAAAATATTAAAGCTCAGGATTAAAGTTCATATTTTAATTTATCATTAGTGTCTTACTATAATTTTATAAAAAAATGACGTTTGATCGTATTAAATTAGATATCAAAATATATGTTATCGTAATTTATTTAAAATAAAAAGAGTATTATTTTTGGATCCTAAAATATTAACAATGTTTTCTTATTTGAGATACAATTTTAATGTTTTGATATTTTTTTACTTCTTCTATCCCGAATAAATTAAGAAGAATTGATTTGTCACAATAATTAAGAATATGAATCTTTATCATTTTATCCTTGTGAGTATGGAGAGGAAAGTGTTTGTAGGTGGAGAAAGAAAAATTAATGATAAAAATGATTATGTGATACAAAATATAATTTTAATTTTAATTTTTAATTTTTTTAAGATAACTTTTTATGAATATATTATAATTTATGTGAGTTGTCAAATTTTAAAAAAATATAATCACTCTGTCTCATTCTAATTACAACATTTTCTTTTGGATCATTCTATTCAAATTATAATTTTTTTCATTTATTAATTCATTTTATATAAAAATATCAAATTATCCCTATTATATATAGTATTAATCCATCCATTATGCTTTATCTTTCATTTTTTCTTTACTTTTTTATCTGTTATTTTTTTAATAATTTAATATGCATTAGATGAAATCATTATAATTTAAATGAAATGAATTTAATGTTTATATGGGATTGAGGAAGTGATAAATATTCTTTCCCCAAATAGCCTCCCGAAACAAAAAATCCTCACATCGCTGGCAATGAACGCCGCCACGGAAACCGCGCTGCTGCAGCCGCCACCGAGGACAGACAACGACGAGAGACCTGAGCAGAGTAATGGAGCAGCAGCAGCAGCTGACGTCATCAAGATCAAGGTCTCATACGGCACTTCACACCATGACGTTACCCTTCCTCCTCGCTCCACCTTCGGTATAAAATAATCTCGAATTTCAATTGTTTCATTGGTTTCTCGTGCTTTGTGATTGATTGTGTGGTGTTTAACTTGAGGGTGATTTGTGAGGTTTAGGGTTTGGTGCTTGGTTGTGATTGATTTTAGTTGGAGATTGTGAGGGCTGGTTTGGGAAATAGATGGGGGAAGAGAAGCGGAATGTTAGAATTGGGAAGAGCTCTGAGTAGCATACATGTGTGAACTGAGCACGTATTTCTGATATGGAATACAACATCCTGCGTTTTGAACTGAACACACATGTGCGTAACTCAATAATGGGAAGAACGTTAAAAAAATGTGGTTCTGAAGGATATTAAGATCCAAATAGTCCAAATTGTAGTAGTAGTTAGTTTTGCGTGTTGGATCATGCGAGAGATCCTGGTAGTTGTGGTGGAGAATTCATTGGAGAATAGAGGGAGAAAAGAGAGTCTTAAGAGCGAGGGGGCTAGTGGGTCAATGAATATCCCTGCTGAGGATCAGCCTTTACCCATCGTTTGTATTGTAAGTGTTGCCCTCACTGGATAGATGGGAGGGAATTACAAAGAGGATGTATACTTTCTGTATCAGCGGTTTTATTCTCAAATTTATGCACTCTGTTGGCAATTAGGAGGGAAGCAGTGAGTCGGACATGTTGGAGTTATTAAGTTTAGATGTAAGTGCTAGGACATAGGATAAGCGAAATTTGAGATTCAAGTTGCTTTGTTATCTTCTGTTGAGAAAATGGAGTTCAAGCCTCGTCAGTCCTCCACTTGTGCTTATTTAGGTGTTAGATTTAGCGGATGTTGATATTTTGTTAATGGTATCATTTTGGCTAACTCCACGTGTTTGCAATCTTTACCACTGTTCAAAAGGATATCTCATGGAAGTCCTTTCTCCAGAGGTGGGATTGGAGCCTGTTGAACAAAGACTCTTCTTCCGTGGGAAGGAGAAGGATGATAAAGAAGTTCAGGGAAGAAGATGATAAAGAAGTGCTGAGCACAGCTGGTGTGAAGAATCTGTCGAAATTGTTGTTGATGGAGCATCCGGCAAGCAAGGAGAGAAAGATAGAAGAGATGAAGAAACAAGATGAAATTTCAAAGGCTTGTGAAGCTGTTGCTGAAGTTCGAGCTGAAGTCAACAAACTTTCTCAAAAGGTGGTCGTTACTCTTGGTTCGAATCGTGAGTTATCATCTATGAAGATGTGTTTATGGTTCAGTTGGCTTTTAGTGTTGGTTGTTTAGGTTGCTTCCATAGCTGCATCAGTAGATGGTCACATGAAGGTAGATGACAAGGATTTTTGTCTTTCTAACTGAGATGCTCATGGTGCAATTACTGAGGTTGGATACTATAGATGCTCAGGGGGAAGCTAAGGTTCAGCGGAAAACCGAGGTGAACATGAGATTCAATTCACTGTTCATTTTAGTTCTTGCTAGATGTTCTTTTGGTTACATGGTTATTGCTAATAATCATTTTTTTTAGCTGCTTGCACCCAACATTCTGGACATCCCTATGTTGTTCTGGTCAGAAGCTAGGAATCAATGTTGCTGTGCTCGATTAAAATGTGGAAACTGCTGCTGCAGGTACGTCGTGTACAGAGCTATGTTGACACTCTGGACGTGCTGAAAGCGAGGAATCCTAATCCCAGCAATGTTATGGCGGCGACTGCTGAATGGGAGAAATTTGATTCTGAGGTTGGAGTCTGGAGTTCACCAGCGCCATTGCCATCATCTGCAAATACGAATGAAGAGTGGGAAAAATGTGACTAGTAAAACAGATCATGTTTGGTAAATGTAATTTTTCTGTATAAGATCATTGAGACCTCTTTGATTTTGTAAGTTTTTTTACTAAATGTATAATATATTCAAAGGAACTGATGGGGAAAGTTTGGTATGCACTATTTGTATGTTGGCAGCCAAAGTTGCGGAATACTTGGTATGGATACTTCCTTCGCCCACAATTCATGCATAGTATATATTTCGATGTTGAGTTTGTAACGATTAAACATCAATTTTTAAAAAATTATTATGAAACAGTTATGATAGTTGAAGTTGTGAATTTTAATTTTGTGTTAAAAAAGTTATTTTTTGATATAATTAAGAATGAAAACAAAACATCTCTAAATATATATTGTTTCTAAAATTATGAGATTGAAAAAATATTCAGAAGCTATACTAGTAAAATCTAAAATGAGGAACACAAAATTTCTTGAAAGTGTAATCTCGAGTGTGATCTCTAAGAGTAAAATCCTATAATAAGCTATATGTGATGATATATTATAATTTGAAACCAAAATATAAAAAAAGTGCTTCAATCATGAGTTAAAAGTGATGTTAATATAGAATTGAATTAAAAACGATTCTATATTTGGAATTAAAAATAGGTTTAGGTATTCTTGCCACATCATCAATTATGATTATTTTTTAAGTTTCTTCACTTTTAAAAAATTATGAATATTGTAAATTTACTTATCTAATAAAGATACATATAAAAATATACTTGAAAAAATTAGTAAAATATAAGGATAAAATATTTGATCAAAAAAAGTTGGTAGAAAATAACGTCAATGCCAAAATTGTACTTGGATAAATAAATATTTTTTGATGTCAAATTATAACAATAACTACATTTATTTTAACATCAAGGTTGAGCTTGCTCTAAGAATATAAGTTGCGCCAAACGACACCTTAAACATCTGGATCTTCAAAAGATTGTATTTCAACTTTACTACATATGAAGTTGGGTTTGTCGAATTTGTGAGTAGTCATGAATAAGATTATATGTGACCACTGAGAATTCAACCGACACATTTTAAAGTTTGTGATTTTTCAAATTCAAAATCTAAAAAAAAAGGGGAAAAATCAAAATAATCACAACTTAAATTTCTAACCATTGGATCTTTTTAACCACATAAAAACTTATTTGTGGTTAATCATAAATTTTATTTTTTCTTACGAGGTTAGTGATCTCGTGGGAATAATTAGTACACCCCCGGGATTGTACACTCCTCCTCAAAAGTGTGGTTTTTGATGCGTGGAGTGATTAAAGTAAAATTATTAATAATTATAGTTAATTTTACTCAATCAATCAAACAATAGGAAAATACTTATGGTGTACACTCCTGGAGGTGTACCTAATACTCTCCAAGATAATGTCGTAAATTAAATGTCTCGCTATCTAAATGAAAAGCAATACTCTCCAAGATAATGTCGTAAATTAAATGTCTCGCTATCTAAATGAAAAGCAAAACCCGTCGACCTTAAGTTTATGGAATCAACTCGTAAATGGTCTAGCACATGCATAATTATTTATCACGACCTTAAGCTTTTTTTAATGGATCTATAAATATAACTCATGTTATTAGTCGATTATCAGAGTTGATTGTGATCTAATAAAATCTATAATTCTCCTTTCACATAGTGCTTTGCTTTCACTATTTGTGATTATGTGTTATGGGGTTTTCTCCCGATATTCGGGTATTTCACGTTATTTCGTGTGTCGTATAGTGTCGGTTCTCTCGATCTAGTATCTTTTATCTTATTCAATTTCGAACTAGTATTTATGTTAATCAACTCAACGTGATCCGATAGATGCGATGCCATGATCAACATTAGATAATTTGACAATTTATTTTAACAGATGCGTATACATTATACGAGAATTTCATAATCGTGATATCAGAGCTTTGACATCCGAAGACATCTAAAAACAACCACTTTATATAAAAATATGATAATATCTACGTATTATAGGATTCTCCTTTTCATATCCTTTACTTGACGAGATTCTCCAACACGTTCATTCTTTTTCTTTATTTGATGACAGGAACAAAATTTCTCGTGAAGAAAGTTGCTGGTCTAAAAAATGAGGATAGTAGGGTCTAAAAAATCCATTCATCTTATTCCAGGGTTGGATGAAATGGCAAGCAGGATTAGCGAAAATAATTTTATCCTATCAGTAAATTTCTACGATTCTTTTTATTCTCGTAGATAATCCTCCTCATCAATATTCGCTTTAATTTATCGTGCACAGAAGTCCACAATACAAGTGTTGTATTAGTTTTTATTTTTGAAACAAAAATGAGCAATGCTAATTGCATAAGAGTGTGAAATTTCAATCATCGATTGAATTGAAAGATGAATTATTACAATAAATCTAAATAAAGTTATATATGATAGTATATTTATAATTTGAACTCCAATTATAAGTGTTCCAATCATAAGTCAAAACTGAAATGAGGTAAAACTGAATATGTATTTGAAATCAAAGATGGATATAATTATCCTTATCACATCATTAATAATATCTAATTTTTAAATCTCTAATTTTTAAAAACTATATTGGTTATAAATTAACTTTCCTAATAACAAAAAAAAGAATTTTTGAAAAATACTAAAAGATTTTATTTTAATAAAATATAATCAATTAATTTTAATTTACATCACATCCTAAATTATTCAAAATATCCGGACCGTCCCTCCACACCCACCTGACTCATCTCTCTCGGCCTCATCACGGCGACGGAGGAATATTCGTTGGTCTATGATCTGTTGATGTTCGATCTGGCCTCCTTCCTCCTCGCAGCCGCTAGGGCTTTCGAAATCGTCCATCGTCTCCCGAAGGCGAACATGTGGTGCCTGATCGTCCTCGAGACCGTGAGTTCGATTCGGACGGCCTCTTCGTTGGTGTTCATCACATCACGTGTGCAGAGGAAAAGGGATGGGTGTGAAGAGGTGGAGCGATGAGGAGGACACGTGGTCTGGTGTGTCGTCAGAGTGAGGTGAGGGAGGGAGAAAGCAAAGTGAGGTGAGGTGAGGTATGAGAAGGTGCTCGTCAGAGTGAAGTCCATGGTTCAGGACCCAGATGCTCGCAACCAATACCGTTGGGTGTTGATCGGTATTGGTTGCGAGCATCTGGATCCTGAAACCATGGACTTTGCAGGTATTTGGCTCGTTCTTTTCAGTGACTTTGCTTGTGATCGGCCATAATAGGATTAAATTTTACCCTCAAAGATAACCTATTTGAAAAAGCTGGCTTAACATGGATATCGCTAGAACACTCGATGAATTGTAGTTTTGACGTGGAAAGTTTCCTGAAGTTTGTGACGAATTGAATAATTTGAAAAGCCAACATTGCAGGATTCCTTCTGGGTTGCTATTTCGTGCATATCTGTAAACATCGTGTGTCAACTTTTGAGCAAGTGCCTCGTAGCGGTAAGTATTGAAGGAGCTCCCATCGGCTTCGAAGAAGAGGAAGACATGATCGATGCCGATGCGCTACTTGGTGATACGCTGCTTGATGGCGATGCTCCTCCAGCTGTTTCCTGAACGACTCTCAATCTCCTGAACATGATCAAAAGTTACACATGATCTCAGAACAAATTGAAATGTTCCTCAACAGGGGCTATCGTAATCCACGGTTGGATGAAATGGGAAGTAGGATTATCGAAAACAATTATAGGAGTAAATTTCTACCATTCTTTTTACGAAAATTATAGTTGTTCTGAGATCATGTACATCACAAACACATATAATCATCTCGACGAACATTTCTACTTATCCCAAGAAATCCACAGCTAATATCACACTAAAATCTTTCAACGTACAACTGACACCAATTTTACAAAATTACAGTTGACTGAGAATAACTTGGGCCCGAGTTGACTGAGAAACATAATTTTCCCGTCGATGTCGATGTGGCTCCCTGTTTCCCCTCTACAAGAAAAAATCTGAATTTGCTGTTAACCCATCAGTTGGAGGACACATATGGATCAGATAGAGCTTCTCTTCTTCTTAGCTCAAGGTCAGCCTCGGCTTAGGAGAAGTAGAAAATTCCCAAAACCTGAGCGTCAAAGGGCTATCATAGTGCCATAGTGATACGCAAAGGCAACTGTCCTCCATGTATTATTATCAGATAATACAGCAAAGTACTCTGGTTAATAAGTCTATTCAATTTCCTGTTCAATGGATCACTGATCCATCCTCACTATATCGCATCTTGGATAGATTACTGTCAACTATCATCCCATTTTTGATAGATCACTGGCAATGGAGAACTTTACAGAAATAGCGCAAAATAGGACAGAATTTGGAAACCTTCGTCAGACTGTTGTGAAAATCCAGGTAATTGGAAATTTCCTTTCTGAATCTAGTTCTTTGTTTATTCCCTCTTCAAACAATATGTTGTCGGAACTCGGAATGTTCTTACATGATGATTTGTTCCTATACAAGGCCCATGTAAGGGGACACCAGGCGAGGAAAAGATACAAGCCAACATGGAAATCAGTAGAACACTCAACGAGTCGTAGTTGTGATGTGGAAAGTTTCCTGAGATTTGCGATGAATTGAAAATCTGAAAAGCCAGCATTGCAGAATTCCTTCTGGGTAGCTATTTGGTGCATATCTATAAACACTTGTGTCAACTTCTGATTTCCAGGAGCAAGTGCCTCATAGCGGTCTAAGTATTGAAGGAGCTCCCATTGACTACGAAGAAGAGGAAGACATGATCGATGTCGATGCACTACTTGGTGATACGCTGCTTGATGACGATGCTCCTCCAGCTGTTTCCTGAACGACTCTCAATCTCCTGTTGTATATAATATTTTATGCTCACTCTGCTTCTAACATGGACATGACATCTACTAAGTTAAGAATGTTATTCCAATAGCATATTTATATAGTTGATATTTTTTATTTTCTACTGACAATATATTAAAACCCCATTATTATTGTTAACATGGATTCTACATATGGTCATTTATGTCCCATCGTCCTAGTTATTCATCGACTTATTTATTTTCCATTACTTATGTTCCGACAACGATCTATCCTATCACCTCTGGTAAATTGTTGGGACAATAACTCCGCACGCGAACAAGTGAAAATCCCTTTCCACGTTCAATCCGCGATCACATCAGTATATCGTCGATCAGTTCCCTGCAAGCAACTGTCCAGTACCCGAGTTGTCAGAGGTGGCTAAACCTTGTCGTTACCTCGGGTCCCTACAAATAATTGCCCATCAACCCTTATTGACATCCCTGCAAGCGACTGCGCAGCATCTGAATAGCCAAAGTTAACCCAAGCACCCTGCTGCAATCTCGGATCCTTACAAGCAAGTGTCCAGTGGCTCGACAATCACGCCACATGCACATGAAAAAAAAAAAAAAAAAAAACTAATCTTTCCTCCCTCACCTGTAATCTTGCGTCTCCATGGTCTGACATATCCGACCCGACGTGAAGTTCTACTTCGATAATTAGACTTATATACCTAAATGTTTATCTATTTCTTTCACATCGTTTTATGATATTACGTCTTACCGTGAATGTAATATGTTAAGGCCAATTATTTCCATTCATTAAGTTACCCATTATTTTTATAATTGTTATTTTAGGCTAGATTATCCAATAATATGCACACTCACATTTTAATTCATTATCTTCGGACGTTCTTATTAATCGCAAGAATACCCAAACCTTTTTATAATTTTAGTATTCGTAATGTACGAAAAAATTAAGGATGCATGACCCACTAATAGTCCCTTCAGAGTTAAAATCGTTAAACTTATTGTGCAAAATTTTTAATATTATAACGTTCCCAGTTCACAAATCTTATATACGTACTCATTATATGTGTACTATACATATGTTTATCATTAACATATATATTTAAATTCCTATAATTTATTGGGTATTATAAAAAAAATTATTTGATTTTATTTTCTTTGATATATATTTAAATATATAAAACTACTTTAATTTGTTTAGTATCAAAATTTTGTTTTCTTTGATAACAAGTTTTGTAGGTTATGCATAAAATATCTTCTCATTTATGAGGACAAATTAAATATATTTAATGTATATTGACAATTCATTTACATAAATCCAATATGCTTCAAATGTGTAAAAAGAAAAAAGAAAAAAGAAAAAAGATATATAGTTTGTTTTGTTTATTTTAATTTAAGTTATCATCTCAAATGATTAAACAAAATTTATTATTTATTATTTAATAAAGAATATCATATTATTTTCTTTTTTTATCATATTTGAAAAATATATTTCTTATAAAAATGAATTTTTTTTTTCTTTCATCATGCTCTTCTTAATAGATATTCCCAATATACTCATTAATGTCCTTTATATTCGCAACAAAACTATCCTGTTATGTATAAACTATTCTTTTATTACTAATCTCCACTAATTCATATGTACTATACTATGATAAATCCTACACTAAATTCATCCAACCAAAAAAAAAGTGTTATTTAGAAAATCACTTCCAACACCCACAGTAAACACAACTTTTTAGAAGAAAAAAACTCATTTTTTAACATGTAAGTTGATGAGTATGTTTCTTATATGAAAAACTATGCCCATTCTGAGAGTTGGTAATATTTCATCTTGATATTATATCTGTTAAAGCTTAGAGTAAATCCAATGCAATGCTAAATATGATATTATTGTCAAAATTTAGCAACAATTCTTCAATATGTGACTTCAATTGATTATATTTTCATGAAATATGTTGTCTTTTGTTAAATGATTTAATATATTTAACATCAAAAATAACAAATACATAAATATGAGGATAAGTACAATAATCTAAAAAGATAAAAATTCAAAAAAAAAAGGTAACTGGTGCTTAATATTTCATCTAGAAGAAATATCAAAATATACATAAAATCATTAAATTAATATAGATAAATTATAATATTATAATATTATTTATGAATAAATATAATTATAATTTTAAAAAATGACTATCTTTATTAAATTAGTTAAATGAATTTTTTAATTAAATATAAAACGAAATGATATCAAGAACAACAAAAACCCCTCAATGCAAGCCTGTAAACATATCAAATCAAACCATATTGGTTTTTTCAATCACTCTTCTTCCTCCTCCATTTCATTCTGCGACCACTTCTCCCCGAAAGTTTTCAATTCCATCCTCGCATTCTGGGGTTTCAAAACCCTCCCCCAAAACCCCCCCAATTCATTCAGAGATCGAATTCTATCATCCTACGAATTCTACCTCAATTCTGTACAATTGGGACTCACGTGGTGAAATCGAAGTCTAGGGATCTGTGAATTGGTGAAGAGATTGGGATTGGATTGGTGAAGGGAAGCGAAGAGCGGCTCCGGCGAAGATGGCGGCGTCGGGGTTGGCGTTGAATCCTCAGATGGAGCAGATCTATGGGGAGATTAAGGATCATTTTCGTGCCCTAGGGTATTTGATTTCTCAATTATTGGCTATTCGTTGTGGATTGGGTGTTTGTGTGATTTGTATTGATTGGGGATTGTAGTTTAGTGGTTTGGTGATGATGATGGATTTGATTGGTGCTAACTGAGTGATCTTGAGATGGGAATTTTCTGTGGGATCGGGGCAATTTCGTGAGGCTTACGGTTGATAGTTTGTTTGCTTGGCGCTGTGATATCGAAGTGACTGATTCATTAGGTCGTTTATTTGTTTTGAGTTTGAAGTTTGTGAACTGGGTTTGGTATGATCGAGTGAAATTTTGCTGTTTTGTGAGTAGATTAGGTGGTTACTTAAGGGACTCCTTGAAGCAGCGATTGGACCAACCTGCTTAGGTGAACCATAATCTTGGAATCACTTTATAGTTGATAGTGCATAACCAAACACTTGAATGGGTGCTTCAGGTACTTGTTTTGATCTAAAGGTGTAACTTGGAGGGGTTGGTGTGACTATGTGATTTTTTTTTTAATTTACAATTTTGAATTTCTCGAGAAGCAAAGCCCTTTACAATTTTGAATTGGTGCTTCAGGTATTAGTTTCCAGCATTGCTTCTTTGATTTGTCATTTCACAAGGGATCCACGCTGTCCATTGAATGCACAGATCAAGATACTGGGATTGAAACAGATACAAGTGGTTAGGCCCATCAGGGTGCATTTGGGTGCTAAGAATGCATTATTGTCCACATGAAGTAAATTTTTCTGTAGTTTGTACCTTTGGGAGCTGATTTGAAAGCCCGTAATGCTGAAGTTTGGGAGCGGACTGCAATAGTTGGTTTCTATCCGTGGATCTTCTATTTGGAATTGCGTGAATCGTGTTTTCTTATAATGGCATCTATCATGTTGATACATGTTAAAATGCAAAAATCATAGGTTGACTCCAGATTTTTCTTTGTATGATGTTCTGGTTTTTAGAAATGGCTTCCAGAAGCTGGACAAAGTTAAGGATCCAAACAGGCAAAGCAAGCAGCTGGAGGAGCTTACGGGGAAGATGAGGGAATGTAAAAGGTATCATACATCGGATCCCTCGGGAGTGGGGCACTTTTATTTCATGGAATAAGACATATAGCACAGTCTTTTTCTTTTTCTTTTTCCCTGGTCTCAGATTAATCAAGGAGTTTGATCGTGAGATCAAGGATGAGGAAGCTAGAACTCCACCTGACATCAATAAGCAACTCAATGATGAAAAGCAATCAATGGTATTTTTAGAGCCTCTTTTCATACTAAAAGGAAAAAGTGTATGAATAGCACATCACATTTAGCTGAGCTTGTATATACGATTCAATTTCTTTCCTGCTCCATCAGTTTCCTAGAATGGTATGTGATATCGTAGAAGTTTTATGTGGCAGTTAAGGGGTGTTCATTCATTGTGCCATAAGGATTGTAGGTTCAAATAATAGCAAGCCTCTTGCGAATTTTTTTTAAAATTATTATAGCAGTAAAGTTAAATTTCATTCATCACTTCCCAAAGCTTATATCATGAGTCACATCTACATCATGTCAAAACATAGCAAGATAAGAACTATACATCATCATTCATCCTCTGTAAGAATCTACATACCATATCAGCAATCGCCTCTTTTTTTTTTTTCTTTTTTTTTTTTTGAATTTCTGTTGAAACAACAGATGATTTCTCTCAGCAGTCTCAGCCCATACTTCATAAACAAGAACAGCCAGACATGCCCTTCGTTGCTTGCTAGCAGAGTTGCCCCTTGGGATATTTTCATGCAACATTGCAGCCATATCTCCCAAGAACCATTCGTTTTGATGCTCAGCTTCAGCAAAGGTAGTACTCTGCTCAGTACTTCTTGCACAAATGAGCACTCCGGCATCAAGTGATCCCTCATTTCAATCCCTGCAGAACATTAAGACTTAAGGAGCAATCATCTTTCCAGTATTAATCCATACCTACACATCCTCTCCTTCGTTCTGAAACGGTCAATAATAGTCAGCCAAAGGATGAAACCATGTCTAGGAAAAACATCACTGCACCATATTAACTTCCACCAGCTTGTTTTCTGATTATGATCAAGAATTGCAAGGTAATATCTCTTAAACAGAAAAGTTTGCACCGGAGCAGGCCACCATGACGCTTTATTCATTCCCACTATAGATCTCTCGTCTTGATCAAGTATTTCCAGATGCAGCTATGATTCATATGGCGCTCGACCTGCCAAGAGCCTCTTGCTATTTTTGTTATCTGTAGTCACATACATCCACGATCTTTCTCCAACTTCAGTCTGTCCTGTGGAGTGTCATAAGGATTGAAATGGAAGGGGCTCTTCTTACTCCTCAACTTGTATTGTTTGCAGTGTGCTCTGATTATGTGGTTGTTTAGGAGTGGGTGACTACCTCCTTTGTTCAGTATTCATTCCGCAACTTCTATTCAGTCCTCAACTTGCATTTCTTTTTGGGTTTTCCATGTCTGCAATTGTTTTTGTTCAGTACAGTTCACTATTTTTTCTCCGTTGTCAGTGTGTTTCGCTAACGTCGTCTACCATCTGAAAAAACATGTCGATCAATGTCATTTGTTAGTTTAGTTATGAATTGTATTCGTTGTTATCGCCCCACCTTTGTGAATATTACAATAGAGAATGGACTCTTCAAAGTACAAAGAAGAAATGGTCTATTTTAAATTACAATGATGAAATGGTCACTTTTATGACATTGGATTCTTTCTCTGTACGCTTTGCAGATAAAAGAGTTGAACTCTTATGTGGGCTTAAGGAAGACGTAAGTTCAAATGTCCTGCTGCATGTTCTGATCTTACAGGCACTTAACTGCATTTATGATTTGATCTATTAATCTTGTTCGTTTTCTTTTTTATCTTAAGTAACGCAAGCAAGCAAATTGAAAACCACTATTGGTGTTGGACTGAGGAATCTGTTTGCTTACCTGTTCAACATTTATTTTCTTGATGCATCCATAAGAAACTCATGTGTAATGTTATAGTATAATCTACCAAGGTATACAACAGAAGAATGGAGCAGTGCCATATGTGTGCATGAAATGGCGTCAACTGTTCATGGATTCTTGATGCCAATTGTCCCTTGATGCACGGGGTGTATGTTTGGGGTTGAATACTAGGGAGTACGGGAGATTTCCATGGATTTCAGAAACCAAAAGAGATCAAATAACTTCTAGTTCATAACTTATCCCTTGAGCCTTCTGCCATTCACTGGTGGCAGTGCTTATTTGAGCTTTGACTGTGTCGATTCCGGTTTTAGACAATGTGGCGTGTTTATGAGCACTCCTCTACAAATTGGCTTGTCTGTAGCCCTTTTACTGCTCAGTAGGACACTCTTGTCGTGTGGTTCTCTTCATGCAAACAAATCCAAAGGTTATTGCTTAACCAGTTGAGCTTCTTTTCTAAACAGTGAAACTGTTTAGTATGGACATGACATGCATATATATTGTGAGGTGCTGCTGAGAATTGGTAGGGTCATATACTAGTGAAATAATTTTATGAACGGATGAAGAATTGTTTAGTATGATTTCTCAAGTGAAAACAACTGAGGGGCTATCTCTACTCTGTATTAACATTTTTATAACAGCACATTATGTGCTCCGAGTCTGACACAGTTTTTTGTGCATCTCAGGTATATGAGTAGCCTTGGTAACAAGAAACTTGAGCTATTTGACATGGGAGCAGGAGCGAGTGAACCTACAGCAGATGAAAACATTCAGCTGGCATCGAGTAAGGCGTCTTTTCTACATATTCTCCCATGCAATTCAAGTTGGTGGTGCTTATTTTCTTTTGTAGGAGTAGATGTGGCTAGACAGCATGTGTTTTCCCAGTATTATGTTTGCTGTTGGTTGTGAACTTATCCAAGGGTTTATTAATTGATATCTGAGCAACAGCTGCTAATGCTTCGGAAGTAGATGCCATATCATGTTTGGAAATGCAAATCTACCTATTTAATGTGAATTATGCCCAACTTAAAAATAGCTTCCAAATGCCGTTGCATTCCATTTGCAAAAGCAAGGTTTGAATGATATGGAAAGTTCCTGGAAAAAAAAATCTGTGACGTCATCTATCCTTAGGAAAATCGAAGTGTGAAATACTTGATTGCCAAAAGTATTTGTTTTCTATCAACATTTAATTTGATCATATAGATTGCTCTAGTCGCATGTATTAGCGAGAAAGAGAATTTGCTATTTGACCCTGGTGGATTTGCACTTCCATATAGGAATGAATAATCAAGAGCTTATTGATGCCGGGAAGAGGACAATGGATCAGACTGATCAGGCCATTGAACGCTCTAAGCAGGTAATGAATTAGGTGTGAACCGTGCCTCTGCATATGTTTGTCATGCATATTCTGACCATGTTATTATGTTTAGGTAGTTGCACAAACGATTGAACAAGGAACTCAAACTGCTGCAACTCTGAAGGGACAGGTATCAGTTGTCACTTCCTTTCTTCAACTGGGCTGCATTTCTTTCTCTCCCAAGAAGCATTTTGCCCCTAAACCAAACCTAGTGGTCATCTATTTTACGAGTCTGAGAGAGGGATTTTACGAGGCTGTGATTGCCGTCCTTCACACATGTCAACGATACACATTTGATATGAGTGCAACAAATCAAGCTTGTTATGATGGAAGCATTCA